>RJWM01007037.1:0-24144 GCA_004363535.1 Dasyprocta punctata | reverse complement strand
TTTTTTCTTAAAAAAAAAAAAAAAAATCTGGTAACTTTTCTGGTCCAAGGACCCCTTTGTACATTTTTGTAAGTTTTAAAATATAATTATATGTCATAAAATTCATTATTTAAAAAATGTACAATTCTGTCACCATTAGCTAATTCTAGAGCATTTCATCACCCCAAAAGAAACTCTGTGCTCCTGGGTGTGATGGTGAACACTGTATTCCCAGCACTCAGGGAGGCTGAGGGCAGGGGATCACAAGATTGAGCTCAGCATAGGCAACTCAGTGAAATCTCATCTCAGAAAAAAATAAATTAGGGGCTGAGGATATAGCTCAGTGTGAAAGCCATGAGTTCAACTTCCAGAAATGAAAAAAAGACAGACAAAAGAAAACACTTTTGTCCACTAGCTGCCACTCCTTTGCCTTCTCACCATCCCTCAGTAAACTCTCATCTATTTTGTCATTATGAATTTGCCTATTCATATTTCATATAAATATACACTATATGTCTAGCTTCTTTTACTCAGCATAGTATTTTCTAGGCATATTCATACCTTAGCATCCATATATCCACACTTCATTACTCATTGTTGAAAAATATATTTCAGTGTGTGGAAATATACTTTATCCATTTATCAGCTGACAAACACTTGGGTTGTTTCCACTTCTCGCTATTACGAGTAACACTGCTAATGAACACTTGTGTACAAGATTTTGTGTGGACATGTGTTTCCACCTCTCTTGGGTATTTACCTAGGGCAGCAGCTGCTGGAGCACATAGTAACTCTAAATTTAACTTTCTGAGGAACTGCTGAACAATGGCTATACCACTTTACATTCCCACCAACAATGTATGAGGACCCCAATGCATCCACATTCTCACCAACATTATTTGTCTTATTCACTACAGTCACACTGGTGGACATAAAATGGTATTTCAAGGTGTCTTATTTTCATTTCCCAAGTGACCACTGATGCTGAACATCTTTTCATGGCTTATAGACCATTTACAAATTTCTGTTCTCATTTATAAATGCCTGTTCAAATGTATCTCTGAGTTGCAAGAATTTTTTTAATGTATTCTGGATACAAGTCCTTAATCATATAAATCACTTGCAAATATTTTTTTGCATTCAATGGGTTGTCTTTTCCATGTGTCCTTTGTTACACATGTGTTTAACTTTCACAAAGTCCAACTTACTTTTGTTGCTTGTGTTTGACGTCAAATCCTTGTAATACCGCCTAACACAACATCATAAAGATTCATTCCTATGTTTTCTAAGAGTTTTATAGTTTTAACTCTTACACTTCAGCCTGTCATCTCTTTTGAGTTAGTTTTTATCTGTGGTATGACGTAAGGTCTCAGCACTGTTCTTTTGCATGTGGATATCCAGTTGTCCTGATACTGCAAGCTGAAAAAACTGTTCTAGCTGGGTATGATGGCACATACCTATAATCCCAGCACTCAGGAGGCTAAGGCAAAAGGATTGCCATAAGTTCAAGGCCAGGCTGAGCTACATAGCAAGACTCTGTCTCAAAAACCCCCCAAAATAAAAAACTGTTCTCTGCTATTGATTTTGCTTTAGCTTAACTTTTAGATTCCAAATTTCTTTTTATAGTAGCTATATTCAAGAGTCTATACAATATAGAAATGTTTCTACAGACAGTTTTAAAGGCAGGTCAGGCATGGTGGCATACGCCTGTAATCCCAGCACTTGGGAGACTGAGGAAGGAGTTGTAGGCCAGCCTGAACTGCATAGCGAAACCCTGTCTCAGAGACAAGAAAGGGGCGGGAAAGGGAGGCAGGCAGGCAACAGGCAGATATGTAGAATTCTAAAATGGTTTTCC
Source organism: Dasyprocta punctata (assembly GCA_004363535.1). NCBI lineage: Eukaryota > Metazoa > Chordata > Mammalia > Rodentia > Dasyproctidae > Dasyprocta > Dasyprocta punctata. The sequence goes on along the minus strand of RJWM01007037.1, from coordinate 22,310 downwards.
AAAAAGAATGTCTAGGGGCTAACCCATTCGGGACCTTTTCTGTCTTAGGAACTATTCCTAGTCCCCATTCCTTTTCTCCAATTTTCCTACTCTTAAAACAAAACAAAACTTCGAGGAATATTTATGCTATTGTGAAATTAGGAAATGAAATGTCAGTGATATTTAACATACCTTGCTATCAGAGGATAAAATCTATACTAAATAAACTCTTTTTTTTTTTTTTTTGTGGTACCGGGGATCGAACTCACAACCTCGTGCCTGCCTAGCAGGCGCATAAGCCGCTGAACCAAACTCCCGGCCCTAGTTTTTCAAGGAAGGGTTGCGCTACGTAGTTCAGGCTGGCCTTGCGCTCACGTTGTGGCCTAAGCTGGCCTCAAAATCACAATGCTCCTCCTACCTTAGCCTCCCGAGTGCTGGGATTAAAGGGGTGTGCCACCACCCCCGGCTAAATAAACTTTCTTATGTGAAAATATACACTATGTAGAACTCCTTGTCAAAAGAAAACTAAATAAAATTGTGAAAAGACATAACAGGAGTTCAAGGTCAGCCTGGAAGAGACTGAAGCAACAGGATGATCACAAGGAGCTGGAGGTTAGCCTGGATTAAGTAGTGAGTTCAAAGCCAGTCTAAATTACACCGTGAGAACCTCCTCTCAAAAAAAAAAAAAAAAAAAGAAAGGAAATAAAAGAAAAAACAGCAAAACAAAAAACCTTGGTCAACTAAAAAAATGAGTTAACATAGTTAATTAAATTAAAATTAAAAGGTGCTCCAGGTCGGGGTATAGCTCACTGACATAAACACCTGCCTGGCAAGTGCAAGGTTGTGAGTTCGATTCCTGGTACAAAAAAAAAACAATGCTCTGAAGGTGAATGTAAGCCTAGTACTGAGTAATCAGGGCAAGGGAAACCCTCCTCAAAGTGCATAGTCTGAACGTTGAAATAAGCATAAGCACTAGTGAATTAACGCCTAGGAAATAATACAGAATTGTACCCAAAAGAAATCTACTTACATACTAATGGTTAATTAGGAAACAGCACTTGATTTGTATGTAAGTATTGTAGTTTTGTTTTTTCTTTAAAACAACCTACATCAAGCTGGGCATGGTGGCACCTGTCTTTAATTCCAGCACTCGGGAGGCTGAGGTAGGACGAGCTTTGTCAGCTCGAGGCCGGCTTGGGCTACAACACGAGCACAAGGCCAGCCTGAGCTACACAGTGCGACCCTGCCTCAAAAAACTAGGGCTGGGAGTTTGGCTCAGTGGCTTAAGTGCCTGCCTTGCAGGCGCGAGGTTGTGAATTCGATCCCCGGTGCCGTGAAAAAAATAAATAATAAAGTTTAAAAAAATAAAACAACCTACATCAAGACTGGTGTGATAGTGTATGCCTGTAGTCCTAGATATTCAAGGGGTTGAAGTGGGAGCATACAAGTTTAAGACTAGCCTGGGCAACATAATGAAACCCCATCTCAAGACAATAAATAAAATAAAAACAAAAACTAGGACTGAGGATATGGCTCAGTGGCATAAGCGCCTGCTTGGCAAGTGCAAGGTCCTGAGTTCAAATGCCAGTACCAAAATAGTAATAATAATAATAAACAAAAATATGAATAAACATTATTTTAATAGACTTTGTCCCACTAAAAAAGATGTTCTGAGAAATCCATTTATATTATAATGCAACTGGATGATCAACATCACGATGGTCATCACGAAACTGAGGAATTTTCAAAGACATGAACTGAAATGGAAAGAAACCCGGTAAAAAATCTGAAATACAAACTTTTCATTCTATCACTTACAGAGTAGGTAACTTGGGCACAATTACCACTTGAACCACAATTTAATCCTCTGGGAAATGAGACAATCATATTCTACCTCTTGTGATTTTACTTGTCAGGATTTAATCATACAAACATATATAAAAATGCTTACCAAAATGCCTGGATATAATTGTAGGCAGTTCTTAGTTTCATTTCTTTTCTTTCCCTTTTTTTTTTTTGTCTTTTGAGTCAGGGTTTCACTATGCAGTTCAGGCTAGCCTTGAACTCACTTTGTAACCCAAACTGGCTTTGAACTCCTATCGATTTTCATGCCTCTGCCTCCCAAGTGCTGGGATTACAAAAGAGTTATGGAATTACTATGTCCTGCCTCCTATTCTTTTAAAATCAGCCTCAACTTGCCAATACCATTCTTTCTACCTTGGCTAATTATTTCTCCAATATGCCACCAAAATATTTTTTTGGGTGTGGGACCAACTATATCTTGATAAAATGAACTAGAGAAACATTGCTTATTTTACTTACAAGGATAGGAGTGATGCTAGCTCTTGTCAGCATCTGTTTTACAAGCCTGTATCTATCATAGAGAGGTTTAACAATGTGCCTTTCTTCCCTTGTCACCTGAAGCCAAAGAAAAAGGGAAGTCACCTAGTCATCAGAAATCTAACATTAAGTGATATGACCCCCCAATTTAAAAGTTTATATATAATAAGTAGGAAGTCTCTCAAATGTAGGAAATAATGTATAAAACAGCTCTGAACAATGTAGTCCATAAAAGTGATTGATGTTCTTTTTTTTTAGATACACAATCAAATCTTTTTAGCAAAAGAATCATTACCGGCCTTCCATGTTGACTTTCATAGTAAAGAAGACTTTTCTGGAGAGAAGTTTTCTCTTCCACCAAATGATCTTTGGTCATTTTCTGGAATTAGGGGAGAAAAAAAAACGGGCATCATTATTCTTCTTCTCCGACAGTGTATTTATAGACCACTACCACCAGACTATCAAAGGCTAATAATGCATTCTTTATTTATGAATTTGCAAGCAATATCTTTCAGTCTCCTACAGAATTTGGTCTTTTTTTTTCTTTTTGGTACTGGAGCTCAAACTCATGACCTCATGCTTGCCAAGAAGGCGCTTGTGCCACTGAGCCAAACCCCCAGCCCAGAATTCGGTCTCTAATATGTAGGTGCCAACCTCCTTTGATGGCTTCATTTGATTTTATTTCAGTAAGTTAGGCATACTGGCTTGGGTAAGTTACTTAACTTCTTCATGTTCAATATCCTATGGGAATTACTTTATTCCACCTCAAATGGTTTGAATGAAGACTGTGTGTGTGTGTGGTTATTTACTTATATGTTTCATCTGTACACACATATTCCACAGATATGCACAAGTTATAACCCAATATGCCTCCTAAGCTATTAAGAAAATTTTACAGCAGTATAATGGAAAGATCTGAGAAAAAGCTCAACAATGAAAGCTTAGTAATGTCAATTTGTGACTTTAGACTTCTCCATGATCTGTTTCATCTCTGTAGGTATGTTCTTTATATAGCAATATATGTATCACCTCTCTCAGAATTCTAAATGATACAACAGGCAGAACTCTCCAAATTTATTTGCCCACAGATCCTTTTCCTTTATCCCATAGGATTACCTGTTACCATCTAAATGAACCAATGTTCCACGGAATACCTTTCAGCTGTATCAAAACTCTACTTTTTTCTAGGATTGGCTAATACTTCCTCATCTCTCACCAGAGTGAAATCAGAGATTTAAAAAAAAAAAATTCACTGCACAATATCTTCTTGTAACAAATATCACTTTACATATAGTGGGTCAACCCATTATTACCTGGACAAAAGTTCACCTGAAATTGTGTACCTTTTTACTCCCCCAGTAAATCCCATCTGATACATGATTTGGGCTGCCAAGTGCTTTGACAGGCAGTGCCTCAGGCACAGGTTTTACTGAGTAATAGTTCTTCAAATAATGTAATTCATTTTCCTGGGAATAGTGCTTATAGTGGCATAGCACTTATCTAGTGTGCATGAAGCCTAACAAGCCCTATGTTTAATTCTCAGCACCACCAAGAAAATAAAAAATCCAAACAAAAACGAAACTCCATTTAATTGCTGTAACAAATCAAGTTAGCATTTTTTAACAGACACAATCATATCTACTGCACATCACAGGGTTGTTGAAAGACTAAGGGGCAGAATGTATATAATGTAACCTGTCAATGTCTGGCATAAGCTAAGCACTCGGTACACGTAACAGATTCAAACTTAGCTGTTTCAAGCTCTTCACATGCTCATCTTGCCAACTGCCTCCCATGACCCTAGGTTTTGTTTCCCTATGAATCAACACCTCAAAGATTTGGCACATACTTCTGGTATGTTGAGAAAAGCACATCTCTGCCTCTGCAAACTTGAGGGTCAGGCCAGTCACATTGCTTGATGTCTCTATCCTACTACTGTCACTATTTCTTTTCAGGGAATTTTTTTTTTCTTTTTCTTTCTTTTTTTTTTTTTTTTTGCAGCACCAGGGATCAAACTCACAACCTAGCACCTACCAGGCAGGCACTTAAGCCACTGAGCCAAACTCCTGGCCCTGGTTTTTTGAGACAGGGTCACACTATGTAGCTCAGGCCGGCCTTGCACGCGTATTGTAGCCCAAGTTGGCCTCGATCTCACAACACTCCTCCTACCTCAGCCTCCCGAGTGCTGGGATTAAAGGCGTGCGCCCACCATGCATGGCTTGTTTTCAGGGATTTTAAAAGTTTACCTAGACAAAAGTCTTAGTTCAGCATTACCTTGATATCTTCTGGAAGACATCTCTCAACACGTTTTTCTTTCAGTTTTTTCAGAATAAATTCAAGGGTGGCTTCCTTAGATGGTTTTTTCTCCTTCTGAACAGCTCTGGATTCCTCCTCACTTGCTTCGCCTTCGTGGTCTAGAGAAGAGCCAAAACTTTTCGGGAGAGTATTACTTCTGGGACGGGCCTGAGGTACAAACTCTCCATCAGAGCTTTTGGGTTTTGCATCTAGATTTCAGAAAAAAGAAGACAGATTAACAATAATAATTTTAGCATGTATATAGTAACAGTACCACAGGCTCAGATATTTTAAAGTCAATCAATAATCACAGAACACCTACAAAGGAAGACACTGACGAGCACTGGCGATACAGCGGTGAACAAAACATACATCTGTCCTGTTCTCATGCAGCATATACTCAGGGGAGGAAAACAATCAAATAATCAGATAAATAAATGAAATAATTTCAAACAATACTGAGTGCTATAAAGATTCATTCTCCCTATGATGAATGTGATCATTATATGACCAATAAATCTAACCAATTAAAAATAAAAAAGATTCATCCTGTCCATAACACTATGGAGTCAAAGTGCTACATGGGTACTCTGTGGGGCGCAACTTCACTAAACAGAATTGATGAGGACTTTTAGTGTCACTCCAGCTGAGTATGGAATAACAAGGAGCTCACCTAGCATTCCATTTAGGGGGAAAGCATTCATTTCCAATTGAGGCAGCAGCCCATGCAAAACCCTAAAGCTTTGTGTATTTGAGGGAAGGAAATGAGAGACTAAAGTATGGATAAAATGTGCAAGGCCTTGAAAATCAGGTGAAGAGTTTGGAAACTGCCAGGCATAATCCCAATAGTAAGGAAGCTGAGGCAGAAAGATCTCCATGAGTTCAAGGCTGGCCTGGTCTACAAAGTGAGTTCAAGGCCAGCCTGAACTACAAAGCAAGACCTTGTATCTGAAAAAAGAAAAAAAAATTTTTTTTTCATAAAAAAAGTTTGGAAACTGCACTTCCTCTCCCGTGGTGGCCCATCCTCACACTGTAGAGCGTGCTTCTTTTCCTACTTTTACTTGGCTCAAACTCATTCTGCAGAGCCTATTTTTTCCTATTGTTAATAAAATTTTGTTATCACGAAAAGAGAGTTCGGAAACTGTAAAGGGAAGCTCACTGAAAGACTTCCACAAGAGACTAACACCATTCTTTAGAAGATAATTTAAAGTATGTGTGGTGGTACATGCTTGTGGTTATCCCAGCACTCAGGAGGATTTCAAGTCTAGCCTGGCTATAATACTGAGTTCAAGACCCCGTCTCAAAACACTCAAAAAAACATAAGAATAAAAGGAGTGGGGGAAAGAAGAAGAAAATTCTCAAATGGACTATAGGACAGTAAGAGTGGAAGAAAACTTGAAGGTTAGTCAATGATAACTTAATGTCTGGAAATACATTTAAACAAGGAAATGCTTAACAGAACTGTAGGGGGAAATAATCTAAAAGAGTTAAAAGAAATTCTCTAGATTACAAGAATGCAAATTCCGTAATGTGAATGTCTGAGTGAGTGATACTGAAGAGATAGTAAGAGTTCTATATAATACATCCTTTTTTTTTTTTTTTTTTTTGCAGCACCGGGAATCGAACTCACAACCTCATGCCTGCCAGACAGGCGCTTAAGCCATTGAGCCAAACTCCCAGCTCTATATAATAAATTCAAATGAATAAACCAAGCAGTGATCCAGATTATAAATGTATGCCTGTCACATGACTGTTAAATTAATAATTATCAAAGAACATATTCACTACATATCCTTAAAAATGTACTTTGAAAACTACTACACTGGGCTGATATCCAAAAGTTCAATATCTAGTTTATGATTCAAGAGTTAAAATTTAGTTTTGTAACATCAACAATTCACTATGACTATACCCCCACCCCCATGCCAGGCACAGGGCTTCACATGTGCTGCGTGCTAGCTGGGTACTCTACCACTGTGCTGTGCTCTCAGATGTGACTACATAACCTTAGCCTTGGATAAATCACTCATCAAAAATGTTAGTGAAATACCTACTCCAAACCAAAATTACTTAGTACATTTCAGACAACCTATACAATATCAGTTTACCTATGAATATAGATGATCCAGGGTACCTTTCAAAAAATATAAAAACTGCTGGGTGTGGTGGCACATGCCTATAATCCCAGCACACAGGAGGCTGAGGCAGGAGGACTGCTGTGAGTTCAAGGCCAACCCGGGCTACAAAGGGACTTCAAGGCCAGCCCGAACTGCACAGTGGAAACCCTGTCTCAAAAAGACAGACAGACCAATAGAAAGAAAAAAAGGACATTTGAAAAAGATACAGTACTATAAATTTCCCATTTCTTAGTATGCAATGTAGTCCTTAACTAGTAAAAGAGCAAAAGGAAACTTTTGTTTGTTTTTTTTGAGACAGTCTCACTATGGAGTTCAGGCTGTCCTTGAACTGCCTCGGCCTCCTGAGTGCTGAGATTACAAGCATGAGCTACCATGCCCAGCCAAAAGGAAACTTTTTATTTTTGCCCAAGATATCCAAGATTTAAAATCAGCAGCAAAAACTACAATAAAACCTGCAGCAATGTGTGAGTCAATAAAACTCTATTAGTAATTTTTCTTAATTATCAAAGATCATAACTATAATTCTCAGAGATTACATAAAGAACATTTCAAAAATAAAAATACATTACAAAATGGCACTTTTTATACCTTTGATTTGCTTCCGCAGTTTGGTAAGCTCTGTCATCCATTTTAACACCTTTGGGTTCGCTGCAATATCACTGTAGGAGGGCTAACAATTATGGAGCAAAATCAATGACATTTTTGAGGCAAGCGATGGTTATGTTATGCCTAGATAGCACTTTATGATTCTCAAAGTACAAATTTCATTCAAGGCTTGTTTTAAACAGGCAGAATATTAAGTAAAAGCTCTCCCAGAGGTAGGTCAGAAAACTAGTCAATTTAAACCCGGGTCTTTTGTCTTCAAGTAAGGGACTCTCTGTACTTCACATATTCTAATTATTTAAATATATATTCTTTTTCTCTCATACTCCTTCTCTTGTTTCTTCCCTATTCTCCCTGGTACTTGTGATCTTTGGCAGAGCAGAGAAATAGCAGTGATAGGATTTGTCAATGTAAAGAATCTGCTTTAAAAATCTAACAGCTATTTTGTTAATGTTCCAAAAGCAAGAACACTGGCCTAGAAATCAAGAGACTGAAGATCTATTTGCTTTTTGATCTACATGATCACTCTTCCTCTGGGTATCTCAGATTTGTTAGTCTTCAAGAAAGAGGTGGACTAATACTCTCTAAAGACCTCCCTCTCAGTTCTACTATTAGACCTAGCTTAATCTGGGCAAAGTTACAAAATTACCTTGCTATTCTTTTCCCTTTCAAACTGTTCTTCAAATTGTCTGATTCTTTTCTGAAGTTTCTTGACCAACTGATAAGGTGTTCTGTCTTCTCTTTTTTCATCTTTTGTACTAAAGGATGATCTTCGAATCCTGAATTAAAATAACAGGCCAACAATATGTGTTAAATTTTAAAGTATCAATAACATATCTCTCAGCCAGTCGTTGTGGTGCATACCTGTAATTGGGAGGCTGAGGCAGGAGGGTCATCATGAATTCAAGGCCAGCCCAGTCTACATAGTGAGTTTAAGGCCAGCCTAAACTACACAGCAAGACCCTGTCTCAAAAAAGAAAAAACCAAATTTCTCTGCCCCAATACAACACTATCACCAGTTATCACTAGTTAACTATAGTAGTGAAGTTAAGTATTGAAAGTGAAGTTAAGGCCCTACCACTGAAGTAAAAAAATTATGTTGTTATAGACTTCGAAATTAACACAAATAGTAAAGAAAACAGTTCAGAACCATTCAAAATTTGTTTGGACAAAGGCAGAAAAGAAACATAACAGAGCTCTTTCACATGTTTAAACTGCATACAGAAGTGAGAACCAATTTTAAGACCTGGGTACCTAACAGGAGTTACCTCTTGATAAGGTCATAAACGTCATATACCTAGCATAAGAAAGTGCCTTAGAAGAGGAATTCAGTGTTTCTGGATCATGTAGGAAACGTTGGCTTTGCCCAAAATCTAAACTGCGATGTGATAATACTGGAGGACAGTCCTCTTCCAGGGGATGATGATTCATTCTCCCAGCTTGTGGAGACAGCTGAGCTTCTCCAGACTCAGAGTCTTCCTGCCAAGACTTAAATGCAGGAAATGGCTCTGTAAACAAACACACAGAACAGTACCATGGGTCTCTTGATCCTACATGGAAAAAAAGTCACAAAATATCAGTCATATATTCTTTAAATCTTATCATTATGTAGTAGTTCATATATTTGTCACATATTTTTTGAAGGCAAAAAAAGATATTATGATCTTTATAACCATCATAATGTTTACTACAATTTATAATCATCCAAGTTTCTTTTTTTAGCCAGTCCTATTTTCGTACAAGGATCTATAACCTCAAATTTCTGAATCCAGTGGCAAAGCACAAAAAGACACTGTCAAGCTCTTTAAAATTTAATTCTAAAGATGCCACTTAATCTAATTCTAACTTAATATTCTGAAACTGTTATATAGAAAAATATTTTTTCTTTTTTTTTTTTAAATACATGAAAGAGAGACCTCTCCATCTGTGTTAGGGTTCTCTGGAGGAAAACTACTTCTCAAGCAGAAGTGTTTATTTAGAAAAAGTGAACACTCTACAGTCCTTAGTAATTTAACTATGAAGTCAAATGCTTCCAAGTGAATAAATTGTCCTTCACTACTAAGTGGCTATGGTTAAATGCGGAAGCTCCTGCCCTTGCTACACAGAACAAAAATGGAGCTCTCTGACTCCAGAAGAATTCCAGGATTTCCAAGGGAGGATCTAACTCTGTTAGGACTTGGCCTCTCACGTTAAACTGGTGGTTATCTTCAGTTACAAGATTCTGATGTGTGATATGTATTTTAATAATACATCAGTATAACTGACACAAAAAAACCTTAACAACGCTAGTCTTAAGCGCATCTATTCACCGGAGTCAACCTGTATGCTTTCAAATGAAACCATGCTAATGTAACTGATGTTGCACAAGTAAGATTTGATCACATACAGAACGTACACAGGTCATACACACAATCCACAAATATACTCCAAATACATGATTAAGTATAACTGGAGTACAAGGAAGGAAGGGAAAAAACAAAGGAAAACCAAAAAACTTTCCCATCTACTCATTAGTTTTATTTATAATTAAAACTTAAAACTTTGATTCTACCGCTATTAACAATAGCAAAAATGAAAAGATGGCTTGACAGTGTCAAAATTCCAAAGTGAAGTGATGTTTTCTTTTTCACACAATAGTTAAGACTGCTGCTTTAGTAGTTTAACTCTATGCATTAACAATTTAAAGCATTACCTTCTTCCAGGGTGGTTAAGGACAAAATTTAGTTTGTTTTTGAAGCCCAGGTTAATCTGATAACTAAAAATTAGATACAAAGCGTGCAATCCCACAGTAAACCCAGCAATAAAGTGATTTCAAAGCAACCCTTGTACCTGCGTCCCAGTAAATAAATAACTGGTAATGAACATTTACAATAAGCCTCCTGTTTTAAGCGAAGAAAGAAATAACAAAATTTCTTTTTTCTGGGTATCATTTTCAACCCAAAAGTTTTCCTACAATTTGGGGACAGCAGGAGAAGGGCTAATAAACAAAGTGAACCATACAAAATAAGAAAACTAAACTATGGTGAACCATACTTACCCTCCCCATCTCTCTGCAGATGCATTGTTTTGAAATCAATGAGGGGAAAAGTGATAGGGCATGACGCTAATAAAATGGAAAAAAATGGCAAAAAATACTAAAGTGAACACACAGCACAGTCAGAACAAACCATACACATAACACAAAGCCAAAGATACCAAAACCATTTCCCTAAAACCAGTTAGGCATTCTGCCCTAAAACTTTATTTAAGGAAATTAAACTGAACTTTTAACACAAAGATACGTTTCCATTTCAGCAAGCAAGGCAAGAAAAAAGAAAGTAGTACTGTTTTATTAAAACTCAAACATAAGACTAGAGAAATGGAAACTCTTAACCACAGTCTACTTAAAGCTTTGCAGTGTAACATCTGACAGAAAAAAAAACTCCCTTGGTGTTCGTACTCTGAAAAGATACTACATAGTTTACAGGAGAGAATCTGAAGGAAAGATGGCTTCTACTTCCACTACCAAGACATTTTGAACAGCAGTTACAAATTTATACTGGTAGTAGTCATGTGCTACCGCCTGCTAACTGTGTTTTGCTGCTCACCCTCTGAAGAAAGTGAAAAAAACAACACATACCAGGCAACGGTGAGGTGTTCCTTAATTCAGCAATCACTACTACTGGGAGTCAAGTCAAACAAAATGTTTCTTAGCCTGGCATGGTGGTACACACCTAAAATCCTGGCAAACTGGGAGGCTGAGGCAGGAGGATCGAGAGTTCAATCCCAGCTTGGTGAACTTAGCAACTAAATGAGACACTGTCTCAAAAAAATTTAAAAAGGGGCCTGGGGATTTAGCTCAATGGCATAAGTGCCTGCCTGGCAAATGCGAGGTTGTGAGTTCAATCCCCAGTACCACACACACACACACACACACACACACAAACTCTTTAAACAGGGCTAGGGATGTAGCTCAGTGTGAAGGTTCTGGGTTCAATCCCCAGTTCCAAAATATTTGATAAATAAAATAAATCTCTGATTCTAAAGTATCCAAAGTTTAATTTATTTTCTTAAAAGACTTTTTAAATTTAGAATATCCTAACACTTAATTGTGGAATATCAATGTTCATATTTATGGCAAAGTTGGAGGGAACAATATGGTCTACTGACAGCTATTGTCCTACACACATATGGTCCATAGCTGGGAAAGTTACTCAGTTACCTACTGCTGTTGCCTTTTTGAAGACCACTGGGTCCTATCACTGCCCTGGAAAAGCCAGCAGGAGGACTTGTCATGAGTACTGAATCAGGTGGATAATATGGCAGCTCAGGCATTCAAAGAATGTCAGGCATCAGTAGTCTACAAGTAGCCTCCTTTCCCTACAACAAGGCATAGAGGTTACATTCCAGGAACAACAACAACAAAAAGGCCCAGTGCTCACTTTGAGGGAGCCTCCAGAAAGCTGAAGCTAGACAGACAGTGCTCAATTCCCTCAGACATCCTTAAAACTTATCAGAACCCCCAGGCCAAAGCTAAATTACTATTAATATGCATCCTCTAAGTGGAAAGACCAGAAGTGCTTTACCAGCATAACAACTTCATCTTCCAAACTCTTTTCCTGCCAGGGTTCCAAGGGATGTTCAGTTAACCACTGCTCCTTTTCAATGACTACGCCTCAAAAAAAATAACTAAAAAGGTCATTTGGATCTCACTGTCACCAGTACGTTCACATATCCTCTAGCCCCACGCAGCTTTTTCATAAATTCCAAAAGTCTTGAATAAGCCAGATCAAAGCAAATAAAAGCTAACTTCCTAGCTGGACATGGTGGTACACATTTGTAATACCACTTTCTTGGGAAGCTGAGACAAGAGGATTGCAAATCTGAGGCTAAACTGGGGAATTTAATGAGAGAAAGAGAAAAAAAGGAAAAGAAAGAAAAGGAAAGGGGAAGGGGAAGGGAAGAAGAACAAGAGAAAGCAAAAGACAACAAAAGATGGAAAGAAAAAGGCAGGGGGAACGGAAGGGGGAGAGGAAAGGAAAAGAAGGGAAGGGGAAGGAGAGGAGAAGGAAAGAGGAATGAAGGAGAATGAAAGGGTGAAAAAAAAAAGAAGACAATTCCCTAATACAATCTGAGTTAAGACACATAATATGCCAGTGGACGTGCCAACACCTGGACCAAGAAAGGCATGACAGCAATAACATTGGTACAAACATGACTTGAGACTTTTTAAAATGCCTAGACCATAACACATCCATATTCATATATTCTTGCTCTCTGACCAGTGAGTAGATTTATCAAGGAAGTCTATTACATGAGCACTGCAATTCTTGTTAATGCCATAAGCTAGGGATTTATATCCGAGTGAACAGAAACGTAACTTAAAATTCCTGAGTTGTTTCATTTTTATTTAGAGAAAGGAGTATGATCAAGAAACTCTTGGCTCCAAATCTGTTGCTCATTTACCTCTTCCTCCAACATTTTACTTCAAATTTTACAAAAACACAACAAATTTTAAAGAATTTTACAGTGAACATCCAAATTACTAATCACCTAAATTCTACAAGTAATATTTTATTAACACTGCTTCATAAAATCTACCTCATTAACCACTTTTTTCTTCTTGATTTCAAAGTGAACTGTAAATGTTTTATTTTATCATAAACACTTTAGCACACAACTCATTCATCTCTGGCTTTTCAGATTCTCTTAATGCAAAAAGAAAACTTTATGAACAATCAAATGCAAAGATCTTAAGTGTACATTTGCTAAGTATTTTTTTTTTTTTTTGGTACCAGGGATCGAACTCACAACTTTACACCTGCCAGGCAGGTGCTTACGCCACTGAGCTAAATCCCTGGCCCTATTTTTTAAGATAGGGTCTCACTACACAGTTCTGGCTGGTCTTGAACTCACTTTGTAGCCCAGGTTGGTCTCGAACTCACAACAATCCTCCTGCCTCAGCCTCTCAAATGCTGGGATTACAGGCATGTGTCACCACATCTGACTCATTTGCTAAGATTTGAGAAATGCAAATACCCATGTTGTTTGCTTGTTCAATTTAAACTACTTTTGTAAAAATTTTTAGGGTCACTCAGTCACACTTTCGCCTAACCCAGAGACAGGGATATGATACAGTATCTGTTTACAGGTATCCTGGAAGATCACCTTTTAAAAAAAAGTTTTCCTGCTATTTGTAAGAAAAGGTACTATACTACTACAGACCACTTGTTTAAACCAATTAAAATCCTCAAGCCCTACCTAGCACACTGAATTTTCAAAGACTGGGAGATAGCAACTGGCTTAACCATTAACAAAAGTCTATCCAAGGTGTTTAATTAATTCTAACATCTATTTTCAAAGCTAATAGATCAGAGAGGCAAGTTGTAGTTCACATGGGATAGGTGCCCCATAATCTTGTTAGTGTACCTGAGTAAAAACACTCACTCACCCATTCATATGAGAAGAACGCAAGATTAAGACAAATATGGTTGTCCAAAAAAGGACAGAAGTCTTATAACTTCTTTGGGCAATTTCAGTTATAAGTAACAGCATGAAAATGATGTGTGTGGTAAAATTACCTTCCCATTTATCACCATCAGAAGCATTCTTCAGATCTAAATGTGGAATTTGGACACATGCTGCTTCCCCTTGAACACCAACACCTTGATCTCCTGGCACTTCTGATTCAGTGTTGGCATTCAAGTCACATATCTTGCTACTAGATTCCTGTATTTTAAAATAAAAAACATATTTCACAACCATGCAACTTTATAGACCCAGCTTAAAACCAATTTGTACTTATCTTTCTTGGGGATAGGGGTCTGATTTTGGGGTGATGGTGGTGGTACTGGAGATTGAACCCAAGTCCTTGTAAAGATAGGCAAGCACACTACTCCTGAACTACATCCCCAGTCTTTTATTAGTGTTATGTTTGCAATACATGACAAATATATGCACTACGGTAATTGGTATAAGTACATGACATCTTAATTCTTTTTACATCCCTTTCCCCATCACTTGGTCCTTCCCCACTGCCTGTCATCTCTTGATCCCCTTCCCATTTGCAAAAGATTTGTCTCCCTGTTTTCTTTTATCTGTTTTCTATCTTGCTCTTTAATTTATTTATACTTTGAGTTTCTCAAGTAAGAGAAACCATATGATACTTTAGCCTATGTGTCTGATTTGTTTCACCTAACATTATGATCTCACAGTGCATCCATTTCCTACAAATGACTCAAATTTCTTCTTCATGGCACAGTAGAACTCCATTGTGTATCTATACCACATTTTCTCTATCCATCACCTATTGATGTGCATACAGGCAATTATGCAATTATGAGTTGTGCTGCTATAAACATGGGTATAAGTGTATTACTATAACATGAGGTCTTTTTTTTTTTTTCTTGCAGCACCGGGGATTGAACTCACAACCTCACACCTGCCAGGGCAGGCGCTTAACTCACTGAGCCAAATTCCCAGCCCTAGTTTTTTGAGGCAGGGTCGCACTATGTAGCTCATGCCGGCCTTGCCCTCCCATTGTAGCCCAAGCTGACCTTGAACTCACAACGCTCCTCCTACCTCAGCCTCCGGAGTGCTGGGATTAAAGGCGTGTGCTACCACACCCGGCGAGGTCTTTAACTTTTGAGAAGACACTTACAAGGGAAATAGCTGGGACAAATGGATTTTCTAGTTTTAGTTTCTTGTGTAATCTCCATAATGATTTCCATAGTAGATTACTAGTTTATATTCCTGTCAACAAAGTGGAAGGGTTCTTTTTTCCCTGCAGCCTCACCAGCATTTGTCATCATTTGACTTCTTGATTACTATCATTCTTTCTGGAGTAAGACGGACTTTCTGTGTTGTTTCAATTTGCATTACTCTTAATAGCCAGAGATGCTGAACATTTTCTCACGTATGTATTATACTGGCCATTTGTACTATTTTTGAGAAGAGTCTATTCATTTCAGTTGCTCATTTTTTTGACTGGGGGGATCTAATTTTTTTGAGTTCTTTATATATTCTAGGTATCAACCCTCTGTCTGGTGTGGCTGGCAAACTTTTTACCATTCTGTAAGTTGTCTCTTTATTCTGTTGGTTGTTTCCTTTGCCTAGCTATTTTTAATTGTCTTGTTTTAAAACCGGGTCATACTAAATTGCCCAGGTTGGTCTCAAACTTGCAATCCTTCTGCCTCAACCTTTCATGTAGCTGGGACTACAGCACACACCACATCTGACCCTGGTATAATCTTTATTAACTTTACTGTGCTTATATAGCCAATTATCATACTCCCACCATCCAAACTACTTTCAAATATAAATCTACAGGTTTTTTGTTTTGTTTTTGTTTTCTTGAGACAGGGTCTCACCATGCAGTCCAGGCTGGGCTCAAACTTGCAGCAATCCTCCTGTCTCAGCCTCCCAAGTGCTGGAATTACAGGTGTATGCCACCACACCCAGCTAAACCTACAAGGCTTTTTTTCAGGGGGGGGGGTGGGGGGCGGCATGGCTGTTGGTCTTTTTGAGATAGGGTCTCATTATGTAGTCCAGCCTGGCCTGGAGCTCACTTTGTAGCCCAGGCTGGTCTCGAACTCACAGTGATCCTCCTGCCTCAGCCTGAGTGCTGGGTAAACCTGCAGTTTTATAGTATGTCTTATTCAGAGACAAAGTTGAATCTCAAATTCATGAAGGTATTTGCATAACCAAGACTTCTGTAAACCGAAAGTGGCAAATTAAGTGGCTTCTTAACAAAACATTTGATTAGAATATTTATAGTTACAGCTCCTTTAAATGTATCCAAAACAAGAGCTAAAGGCCAGATATAATACTGATTTATAAACCTAAGTAATTTTAAGAACCATAAAATGAAAATAGCTCTTACCAGACCCAAGTGCGACAATTTATCACTGTCAAATACCAAGTATTCTTTCCTAAAAATACAAGTAAAGTTATTAGTGTGTTAAGAATAAAAAAGCTACTATTATTATATATTTCTTTCCTAGACCCCTCTCTTCCCCAATATAGACTGCATTTAAAATGTGGAAGGAAAAAACAACTGGGTTTATGCCCATTCTTTGGAGCCCTATATCTGAAAAATCACAATACTGAAAAGATCCACAGAATCACTTCAGATTTAGAAAAATTAAGCAATGCTTCCCAACCCCAACACAAACCACCGCCAACATAAACTTCCATAAAAAGAAAATTAAAAGCTACAATAACCAAAAAGTATGAATGTTTAATAGAAAAGATTTTGTAAAATAAAAGTTTAGTTTTAACCCAATCACCATTTCCCCCTCTTTTTTTTTGTACCAGGAATCAAACTCAGGAACTTGCACTTGCCAGGCAGGTGCCGTGCCACTGAGCTCTATCTCTGGCCCTTAAGATTATTTTTAAGTTATACCTATGTCCTTTACTTTAAATCTGATTTATTGCAAGGTTATACTGTAATCTGATTTATTGCAAGGTTATACTGTAATTCAAAAACTCTCTTTTTTCAAAATATAACAGTAACATTTAACTAATAAGAGACTGAAAAATGTACACTGTAGATATAATTCTTGGACACTGTATGCAAAAAGTATTGAGTGCTGTATATGCGCTTAAGAAATCTTAGAGGTGTTACAAAACTTAAAAAAAAAAGAAAGTAATATTAAAAAAGGTATTCCTCCAGAAAAGCAAACCCCTATTAGGGACAAGTATTATGGTAAACTGTCACAAGTGATCTCTATATATCTGATCAGTCAACAAAGTATCAGTTATTACATAACAGGTTATAAATATGTCTATGTGGGAAAGTTCTTTTTTCCGAAGAAATGTGTGGTAATTTACAATAAATCTAAGTACCTCTTCTAACTGGCAATAGTAACAGTGCAAAACAAAAGAGAGGGCTTCATCTACCTATGGCAGGTCATCTCAGACAAAATTACTGTGCTACTGCTGAACAGTTCCCTGACAAACTCAAGGCCTTTCCTTTGTTTGAGGTGGGAATAAGTGGTAGGATGAGTAGATGCTACCTCAGCAGACTAAAAACCTGGTCACCTAAATTTGGGAAACATGAGTCTTAAACATGCAAAATGCAATCCACTAACCAAGGTATTTTTTGGATCTAAAAATAAGTTTGCTAACCTATACACAAGTTGAAGAGGAAAGAGCTTTTTCCAAAAAGATTGAGTCCTCACTAAATGGATCCTTATTGTTCTATCAAATCCCGATGTCATCATTCTGGGGATGCCTGTTAATGTTGTTTATCTTATATCTTCAGCCCATAGCTCCAAAACTCCCTGGGCTGGAAGAGGATCATTCCTGCCTCCTGAAAGGAAGCACAAGGATCTGCTGTAAGCAGGAAATCTGTGGACCTTCAGAGTATGGGACACTCCAGAGACACGGCTCCAAAGAATTTACTTACCTTAGACAACAGGCTTCCTACTCATTAGTAAGAGACAATAGCATTAACAGAGTTTACCCTAGTTAGCAAGTAGTAATTTCGGATCTGTCATATTTACACCCGAGTTCAGAAATACTAATGTATTTTCAGAATATCAATTCATCTCTCTTAAGAAAGGTGCAATACACTTTTCTGGAGACAAGGTCTTGTTATATAGTACAGGATGGCCTCGAACTTGCAGCAATCCTGCCTCAGCCTCCCAAGTGCTGGGATTACAGGCATGTACCACCACACCCATCTGTAATATACTTCCTGTGTAATATACATCATCTGAAAGAACAATGCAAAAAATAACAAGACCCAAATCCTACACAGTGACACACTCTAGAAAGTTTGTACTCAAAAAGATTCTATCTAGGCTGGGCTTGGTGGGCACACACCTGTAATCCCAGAACTTGGGAGATTTAGTTCCAGGCCAGCCTGGGCTACATAAGGAAGTTCACCGTATTATCATGAGCTGCATAGTGAAACCCTGTCTCAAAAAAAAAAAAAAAAATCTAGCCGGGCGTGGTGGCGCACGCCTTTAATCCCAGCAGTCGGGAGGCTGAGGTAGGTGGAGCGTTGTGAGTTTGAGGCCGGCTTGGGCTACAACGCGAGCGCAAGGCTGGCCTGAGCTACATAGTGCGACCCTGCTTCAAAAAACCAGGGCCGGGAGTTTGGCTCAGTGGCTTAAGCGCCTGCCAGGTTGTGAGTTCAATCCCCGGTGCCGCAAAAAAAAAAATAAATAAAAATAAATAAATAAATAAAATAAAAAAATCTATGTATTGAGACTATGTATGTGGTTGAAATCTCATTGCCACACACATCTTTCTCCCTGTAACATAGCTGGCTAAGCAGGTAAACAAGTACCAACTGCATTAAGACTACTAGAACACAAGGATTTTTTCAAAGAGGTAGAAAAACATCCTATATAATCTTTTTTTTTGGGTACTAGGGCTTTTGCACTGTGCTACTTTCCCCAACCTTTTTAGTTTTTATTTTGAGACAGGGTCTCACTAGGTAGCCCAGGCTAGGCTAGCATTTGCACTCTTCCTGCTTCGGTCTCCCAGAACCCTGGGATTACTATCACAGATCGCCATTTCTGGCTTATAATCTTTGGCTAGTTAGCCATATTTCCAGGACTTCACTGGTAGGCATACACAGAATATCAATAAATTCCAATCTCTTCTATAAATTCCAATAAAATTCCAATCTGTTCTAAAATGTCATAGGTGTCTCTAAGAAGGCTATGTTCTTCATTTTGAATATTTTCCAAATTATAACTAATGTCTGTTTGAAGCTGTGAAACGGTATCTGTGGATGCAATAAGTTTCATGCCTCTCATGAAAGTAAAAAGCATGAAAAATTTTTTTAAGATTACCTAAACTACATGCTATAATAAACAGATTCATCTAAGAATTTCACCCCAAAATCTGTGAAAAGTTCCAGTTCTTAAAGTGATTTGTGAGCAACAAGAACAATGCTTACCTCCCAGGACAGCTGTCCTCACTGTCACCGTGGTCACTGCACGGCTCTAACAGTATACCTGCAGACTGGCAAAGAGAACACCACCGCAGTGTTAATGGAGCTCCCAACACGCAATGAAAGAAAGTTCCCAATCTATATGGAGGTGGTAGACTACAGGTTGGCTGAACACACCTGTCTCTCATTCATAACAGTCAGTAGAAATTGGTATCTCTTTTCATAGAGTAACTTATCTTCGTTCACAATATGAATCATATTTAGTATTGCAGAGACCCTCATTCTTTCTACCCTATTAGGTGACAGGTCCCACCACTATCGTCTTTGCTTCTTAGAATTCTCTCCTTCAAAAATGATAGTCTTCTGAGCCCACTTACACACTATAGCTTGCTATGTTTCTCCTCAGCCCATGACAAGCAAGTTGGTGACTTATCCGCAGGAAAGAATAGTTTGCAAAAACTTCACCAGATTTATTATGTACACTGTTTTCCACACAGGGGAATCCCTGTGACCCACAAATGACAGCCATCTCCTTCCTCAGGTGTCTGCTAGTTTCTCAAATACTTCTGAACTCCTCTTTGGAAAAGAGATAACTATATTCCAGGAGTTTCTCAGTGCTCGCAATATATGAATAATTCTTTTAGACAGCACTAGCAATAAAAGTGCCCTAAAGTGGATAATTCTAAGGAAAATTTACTCATAAACCCAGGTATTTTGGAATATTATCTTTTTCTTGGAGACAGGGTCTCACTATGTAGCCCAGGCTGGCCTCGAACTCACAGTGATTCTCCTGCTTTGGTTTCCCGAGTGCTGGGATCACAGGCATGTGCCACCATGCCCTATCAGAGTATTTGAAAAAGAAAAAAATAAGTTTATAATCTCAGGACAGGGAAGGCCTTTGTAACTATGACATAAAACCTAGTCTCAAAGACAAATATGGGCCGGGTGTGGTAGCGCATGCCTGTAATTCCAGCACTTGGGAGACTGAGGCAGGAGGATCATTGAATTCAAGATCAGTCTGGGCTACATAGGCCAGCCTGAACTGTATAGCAAGATCCTATCTCAAAAAGAAAAAAAAAAAAAACAAAAAAAAAGTTTTGGCCCATCCCTGTAATTCCAGATACTCAGACAGTGGCAGAAGGATCACAAGTTCAAGCTCACCCTGGGCAACTCAGCACGACCTTGTCTCAAAAATAAAAAAGGGCTTGGATGTAGCTCAGTGGTAGAGCTCCTTTTAAAGAAAGAGAAGGGGAGAAGAGGACAGGGGAAGGGACAGGAGGGGATGTTAAAAAAAAAAAGAGGGAAGAAAAAAAAATCACAAAGTGAATATTACCAAAAATGAACTTAGAGAAGTGAAAACAAAACAAAAATGCACAACAAGCCAAAAACAAGTATTTGTAAAGCAGCATTTTCTTAATAAATCAAGAAGGAAAAATCCCTACCACCAATAGACAAAGGTACAAAGTCTATGGGCAACTGAAAACAGGAAAGACTCAGTATTTTTATAAAAATGTCAATGGAAATGAAAACCACAATATACAAGTTTCACTTACCAAACTGTAATAAAAAAAATTTGCCCTTGGTGAGGAGACAGTGAAATAGGTACCCTGAGACATCAGTAGTGATAGTTCAATGGAGAGCAATTTGGCAATATAAACAAAATTACAAATGTATATTATACTTCAGGACTCAAAAATTCTACTTCTATAGATTTACAGAACAAGGTTAATAGGGTATAACAAAGTGGAAGAATGTATATACTATACAATGCTCTTCAGTGAGCAATTAATACAGAACAGTATTTTTTTAAATCTGTTTTTTGTGTTACTTGGGGTTGAACCCAAGGTATTATGCATGCTAAGGAAGTACTGTATCTAGCACCTAGATATACCCCTACCCCTTTTTATCTTTTGAGACTGGGTGTTGTCCAGGATGGCCTCAAACTTTAGATCCTCCTCAACCTCCTGAGTAGATAAGATTACAGGCATTCACCATCACGTCCAGTATAGAACAGTAGTTCGTTTTTTTTTTAACAGTTTTATAATATGTCATCCTGTGGCAGAGGAATTAATGTCAACAGAAATGTGAAAGAAGAACCTTTTCTAAATATGTACACTTTTTAACTTTACATTTTTTATCAGCAGAATCTGTATCTTTTTAGAACACTTAGAAATAAAACTTGGTAAAATAACAATCAAGTACCCACAATTTAAGCTTTTTTTAGAATAACTGGTACTGGGGATTGAACCCGAGGCCTTGCAAATTCTAACTACAACACACCACTGAGCCACATCCCAGCCTCATCAAGCATTTAATCACTGGAGTTCTGAGATTAACTTCATAGTAGATAGGCAAAAGCCACTGTAAAACTTGTCTGAGAAACATTCACAATTCTGTAGTTTCACTCTGATCAGCTTTGGCTAAAATGTTTAAAAAAAAAAAACACAACCCACCAGGCATAGAGGCACATGCTTGTAATCCCAGCACTCAAGAGGCTGAGGCAGAAGGATTGCTGCAAGTTTAAGGCCACCCTGGGCTTCAAAGTGAGTTCAAGGCCAGCCTGAACTCCATAGCAAAACTGTCTCAAAAAAAAAAAAAAAAAAAAGAGCCAGGCATGGTGGCACATGCCTTTAATCCCAGCACTCGGGAGGCTGAGGTAGGTGGAGCGTTGTGAGTTTTGAGGCCGGCCTGTGCTACACAATGAGACCCTGCCTCAAAAAACTAAGACTCATGCCGGGCATGGTGGCGCACGCCTTTAATCCCAGCACTCAGGACGCTGAGGTAGGTGGAGCGTTGGAGTTAGAAGGCTTGGGCTACAACGCGAGCACAAGGCCGGCCTGAGCTACATAGTGCGACCCTGCCTCAAAAAACTAGGGCCGGGAGTTTGGCTCAGTGGCTTAAGAGGCTGTGAGTTGGATCCCTGGTGCCGCAAAAAAACAAAAACAAAAGCAAAAACAAAACAAAACAACAACAACAAAAAAACACTAAGAGTCAGGAGTTTGGCTCAGTGGCTTAAGCGCCTACCTGGAAGGCAGGAGGTTGTGAGTTTGACCTGGTGCTGACAAAAA
>RJWM01007036.1:12751-80686 GCA_004363535.1 Dasyprocta punctata | reverse complement strand
TGCGTGTCTATGTCTGTCAATATGATCAACCCCTATGAAGGTAACGATATGTAATATTGTAACTACTGTCAAACTTCAACCACCTCAGAGTGTAAACCTACAGTGTAATTGTATCAGATCTGTCGTTGTTGTTGTTTGTCTTTCATGCTTTTTGTTTCTATCTTCTGTGTCTATTTTCTTTTAAATAAAAAAAAAGAATTATTAATATCAAAAATGAAAGATCAGATCAGAAATGAATGAAAGAAGAGACATGACTACAGGTCCCATGGACATTAAAAGAATGATAAAGGAATGTTATGAACACTTTTAGGTCTTAAAATGTGATAATCTATATAAAATGGACAAATTCCTTGCAACATAAATCTAACGATCTAAACAGACCTGCATCTGTTTACAACATGCATGTTTGTAAGTGAAAGAAGCCAATCTGAAAAGGCTGCATACTGAATGAGTCAAACTGTATGACTTTCTGGAAAAGGTAAAACCATGGAGACAGCAAAAAGAGCAGTAATTCCAGGGGTTAAGCAGGAGGAAGTGATGATTAGGTAGGCACAGAGGGTTTTTAGGGCAGTGAAATCATTCTATACAGCACTCATTATACACCTGCATAAATCCACAGAACATGCAGAACCAAGAGTGTATCTCAATGGAAACTTCTTGGAATGAGAATGACATCCCAACATAAGCTCATCAACAGCAAAAAACATACCACCCTGATAAGTGACATGGATAAAAGCGGAGGCTGTAAAGGAGTGGGGGAAGGGATGGCTAAGTGAGAGCTCTGTTTCTTCCCCTCAAATTTGCTGCTCTAAAAATTAAAGCTGATTATAAAAATGACAAACAAACACATCACTTGTGACTTGCAACAAAATCACCATTGTAGAAGATGGGTGAAAGAAGTCATTTGACTATGTTGAGCCAGAGTGGCCAC
Organism: Dasyprocta punctata; assembly: GCA_004363535.1. NCBI lineage: Eukaryota > Metazoa > Chordata > Mammalia > Rodentia > Dasyproctidae > Dasyprocta > Dasyprocta punctata. Next base: position 79,755 of record RJWM01007036.1, on the reverse strand, counting down.
CTTAGCATCAAATTTGGGGTATGCTCTGGATAACAGAAAGGGTTCAGAAAGGCAACTGATCCTTCTGCAAAAGAGATGCAGCTCCTGATCTTTCCATTGATTCATCCCTGTATAGATACATTCATCCGAAGACATTTATTGAAGACCTTCCATTTGCCAAGTCCTCCATGTCTAAAGAGCTATAGTCAATGAGAAAGGCAAATCACCAAATAACTATCACATACTGAGATCAGAGCTATGGCAGAAACAAGCACAGAATGGGGTGAGTCACAGAGACTACCTTTAGATCTCTCAGATCATCCTCAGATCAATGACATCCTTACAGAAGTCCCAACATATAAGCTATTTCCAGCATGCAAAATAAATACGAATATGAGCAGAGATGTGAGTAGCTTCACTTTAAACATAGAAGGAGTTAAAGAAAAACCGGGCAGAACTTTTCAGCTAAATACTGGATGAAGACAACCCAAGTTCCTAATCATTTTCTAATTGACAATAGCAAGTTCTTTCCAAGGGCCCTTGTCTATCTCTTCAGCTCCCTGGTGTTTGTGGGTAAATATCCACCTGCTATTTTACAGTATTTCTGTCTAATTGGCAACCAGCTGCCTCTAAGAAATAAGATATTTTGTTCAAGTGTAACTATTTTTCCACCCTCATCTTATCACAGAAAAAGACAAGTGGAGGAAATATGTTCTTAAAATAGATAGCTTTTTAAAAAATAAAACCAGCAATGTGACATAAAGTTAGTGCTGAGAGTTCTGTGTCTTCTAAGATGTCAGACAGAAGGAGGCAAAGACTGTAGAAACATAATTTAATAAGTTTCAATGCATTTCATAAAGCAGCATTGCCCGTTCTAGTCAAACTCTAGTGACTGTTTTTTTCTCAATCAAATTAAAGAATTAGTTGGTCCAGCATGGCCTCTCTAGAATGTGGCTGTTTTTTGATGTTTTGTTTAATTTTGTTTTGTTTTTAATGGCCCTTGGAACTTTTGAGATTCTTCAGTCAAAAATTTCCATTTTCTGAGACCTGGAGTTCTGGACCAGCTCCCTGTTCAACATAGTGTGAGTCAGATAAGTCAGAGAGCGAGAGCGCTCTGGAAATGGGCCATGAACATGTGATTAGATGCAGGCCTGAGCAAGCCACCATGGCTATGAAAAGAAGATAAACAAAAACATCCGGGTGCTCTGGTTTAAGAGCAGCCTAGAGAGATAGGGAAACCCCTAAAAGAAAGGAATGAATAATGGAATTCCCGGCATCTGGCCCATGAGGCAGAAGAGATCTGTTCATGGAGAACAGGATGGATTGAGGAGCACTGGTGTAGATAAGCTGCTAACCCTACTTCACAAAGACCCTGGCACTCAGTGTTCACATTAATAAATAGTTAATTCTCCTATTTACAAAACATTGAGACTGTGCTATAGGTATAAAAACACAGCACCAGATGCGTATAGCAGATTAAGGTCCTCAAATTTTAAAGACCTCCTATAGTCCCTAAAAATGCAACCGTATAAAAAAATGCACAGTTAGCATTTCCAGAGTAAAAGTGGAAATCTCCCTACAGCTAGCTCTGATCAGGGGCAGTTTTCTGAACTTGAAAGGGGCAGCAAGAAATGCTTCGGGGGAGTTTTTTGTTTGTTTGTTTTTGTAGCACCGGGGATCAAACTCACAACCTCACGCCTGCCAGACAGGTGCTTCAGTCACTGAGCCAAACTCCCAGCCCTAGTTTTTTCAGACAGGCTCTCACTATGTAGCTCAGGCCGGCCTTGCGCTCGCGTTGTAGCTCGCGTTGTAGCCCAAGCCGGCCTCGAACTCACAAGGCTCCTCCTACCTCAGCCTCCCTAGTGCTGGGATTAAAGTTGTGCGCCACCACACCCAGCTAAGAAATGCTTTGTAGGACAGCATATGGTTTCTTTTTGTTAGCCACAAAAATTATAGTACTTTGGAATTTAAAAAAGTCTCACATAGTTCAACTCCTATTTACAGATCAGCAAGATAAGGCCAAGGGCAATACAATGAACTTTCCCCTCCATTCTGCTTTTGCATATGCAAGTATCCAACCACACAAAAGAGCCAAAACCTAAGCCAGATTCCCCTGAATCTAACTTCAAAATATCTTCAACTCGGAAAAAAAAGAGAGAGAGAGAGAATAAACAAGAGAAAAATGAAAGTGCTCTTTTTTTTTCCCAAAAAAACTTAGAACATTCTTACAAGCATCTGCAACTTCACAGAATTATCAGCCTTGGATTTGTCTTCTTGAATCCATCTCTACTCCCAAACTATCATTGTCCTTGGTGAGTACCCCTGATCTGCTATCCACTATGTACAGTCAGTGCTTCTTTCAAGATTATTGTGTACAACAGGGACCTATAGCCTTAGGGGTTCCAGGAATTTTTCCATAGTCAATGCATTCATGCTTTTCTCAACTTTATAAATTCATAGATACATGAGGAAATTTATTTTTTCTCCTAAAAAAAAATTTTTTTGAGGCTATAACTATGAATACTTTAAGACACTTGAAAACAGAGAGAGACACTAAAAGCCAGTTGGAAAACAACCAGGTCCCTGGCAGAATTCTTTCAGCCCATGTGCACAGGCACACATGCCCTGCCTCCTCCTGCAGCTCAATATTTGCTCTTGGCTTAACCTGTTTTCACTTCCTGACACCTGCTTCCAGGGCTTTACATCCTGAAAAGCCTGTCCCTGACTGAACACACTGGAGGCTGTCGCCATCGCTCATCTGTTTTCCCTAGCATGTCCCTCACTTTCTCTCCACCAGCTTCCAGATTCCTCGATCCCCGATCCCCGCCACAAATGTTCAGCTCCCACCCCTTGGTTGCTACTCTTTGTTCTCTATCCTGGTGTGAGAGAGAGAGATGACCAGACTCCTAATGACAGGTTCCCACAATGTGTGGTTAAATACTTTTAATTGAGTCTCTACTCTTTCATTTTACTTAACAAGTAGACCCTTTAAAAACTACCATCTGTTAGCAAAATTATTTAATAAATGATTATTTTGTAGGTCCTGTGATTTTTTAAATAGTTTTTAATTCAAAAATTTTGAATTAAAAAATAAGATATCTTGTTATTTTAAATTCCTTCAACAAAAAGTATTTGTCTTTCAGTTTCTTATTTCTCTTCAGATGGATAAAAATAATGCCGCAGATCTGTATTTGAGAACAAAAGTGCTAATATTGAGAGTTTAGACACCTTCAAGATCCGGGCCAGTACCAATCATTGATTCACACTCATGGCAAAGACTAGAGTGCAGAGAGGGAAGCATTGACCTCAGATGCAAAAATTCAATAGTCAAAATAAATAAACATTTTAATAAAACAAAATGAATGCAAATATCCACTCATTTGAACAAAACATCCACATTTTAAATAAAGACAGGATCAATATTATACTGATTTTCCTGCACTGACTGAATGAATACCATCCACAGTAGAACCAGCAGAGATCAGAGAATGCATGTCCTGAAAGTGTTCCCACTCACTGTGAAATGTGCTGACTTCACATAGGGGCCAATGGCCAACCTCCAGCCCTCGTGTGGTCTGCCAACATGTGAATATCAAGTATCTCAATGGAAACACGGAATAAAGGTAGATCAAGGTATAGCCAGTTTTCTGTACAAAAAGGACTTGATGCACTTCATGCAGAACGAAGTATATGAAAAATTCAAGCCTGTATATGCAATAAGAAGAGACATAGTATTGTCCCTTTAGCAACTACTCTGGGTGCCAAATGGAAAAGGTGTTCATTACAAGGAAATAAAAGATGAAGCCCACGAGCTCTATCTAAGGTCCCTACTTAGATATCAGCAAGAAAAGTCAATCCTTTATGGTGACATTTTTATTATCTTCCTACTTCTGAGAGAAAAGGAGAGAAGCAAATAAAAAAAAAGATGCAATGTCTCCTGCTAAAGCACTGAGGGTGTAAAGCCACTCTGTTGCTTGTCTAACAGTTGTGACTCATATTTTTTGGGTTCTCTGAATGTTAAGTGTTTTACATATTTTGTTTCATTTCATGTTGATAACATCTTTTTGACTTATGTATTATGTTATACTTTTTAATGATAAAGAAGAGCCTGAATTTGAACCCAGGCAGTTGGAATCCTAAGTCTGTATGCTTAACCACTCACCATAATACCTCTTAGGTGTGATGACAACTATAAAACACTTATCCAAAATAATATTGATGGAAAGGTGTCTGGAGAATATGCAATCTGTCAGTTCCCTCAGACATTTCAAGTTTAAGCCTTGGATCAAGCAAGAGCACTAGGGAGCTTTACAACCATCAGCTTGACACTGAAAGACATTATAATTTAACACTGGAGGATGAAAGGAATCTAACACGAAAAAGCTATGAAGGCATCATCCACTACATTGACACAGTGCCCTTACCAAGACCTCTGAAGAAGCGGTTCCTGTTGCTCTATTTATTAGAAAAGCTGCAGTGCCTAAAAATTATTTTGTAAATGTGAATATAGTGAATTCTGAGCCTGTTGAGTTTCCATCTTTGTTATGAGTGCTAGGGATTCTTAAGTAAATTTATACCCCAAATCTAGAAACACTGCAAAACCATGTGCCTGAAATATGCCTTTTGGTATACATACTATGTTCACTCTTTATTTTATTAGCTTCCTACCTGTGTTCTAATTTGGTCCTGATTTTCGTGACTATTTATCACATCCTTTCTTTTATTTATTACCCTGTCACGAATCTCTTATAAATTGAGATGTCAAATGAGTGACCGAGAAATAACCAAACAATAAGTTGTATTTTTCTGTGAGTTGGGAAGACTCATGACACTCATTTAAGCCCCTGAATTCCAATCAAGCAAACCCAAACTCAATCGACAAAACTGTGCTTTTGGAAATCATGCAATCCATTAAGGCATTAGTATGATCAGAAAGATGAGTGATGACCTCTTGTTTATAAAGAGAACAGTAGTGACTACTTCAGAGACCACTTGTACAACATTGGAGGATGTGATTTCCATTGCTGATGACAGTAAAGACTTGACTTTACACTTCTATTAGCATGACCCATGAGTCCATCCTTTGTCCTGTAAGTCATGATCACATACATGCAAGATTTGCTTACATTTGTGCATTTTTTCTCACTGCTTTACAATGCATAACTCCAAATCATAATTAAGTGTTCAGGTACCAAGTTTATCCCATGTGTACAGATTATGAAGTGATTTCATTTCTCAGGGCCTCCTAAATGCTCCCAAAGCCACACCGTTCATCATTCAGCTCTTTATCTATTGACTCCATAATATAGACCTAGCAAATCCAGGTAGATGAAATAAGATAAAGCTAGCAAAGTCTCCACTATAAATGGAATTATAAATTCCTCAACAGAGGAAAGAAGATAAATCTGGCTGGAAAGAAATCACAGGAGAGGAGAGGGAAGTAAATTCATTCTAAATTCTGTATTCCAACCTCCCCCAGTTAGATCCTGACTAACAGATTAGTAAGCTCAGTGATACCTGACTAACAAATTAGTAAGCTCAATGATACTTCTAACACTTTTCCTGAACAATCCTACCTGCCATAAAATAAATAAATAAATAAAAATTTTAAAAAATACTGTCTATGCCCAATTGAAAATAACTGGAGAAAACGTTCATGTTTCTGAACTAATCACTCAACTAGTAGGTATTTTTAAAGTCATCTGTGTATTCATCATGTGATAAGCCTATGCGTAAAGCCACAAAGGAAAGCAAAATTTGACTGCTGCCCTCAAAGAACTTACTCTTCCATTGAAAAGACAAGCTACCTATTAAAAATTAAACCATCTTTATAATCAAAGCATTTGACATATTGATAAAAATTGAAAGAAAGAAAAAGTACTGAAGGTGAATTTTGTTAAAGCAGAAACAGAATTTGAGCTGCATTTGAAGAGGAGGTAAAATATAATTAAGAGGGGAAAGAAATGAGAGAACTTAATCCAAGCTGGAGAGAAGAGAAGGTAAATTATAGACACAAAGTTTGGCACTGATCCTGGAATTCTCACATAACTCCAGCTGGCTTAAGAGACACTGATAAGAAAAGGAAAGGCCGCTCTCCCCAGACCACTCAACTGAGACCGGTTCCAGCAGCAGCACTAGGGCTCCTCTCCTTCTTTACCAATTGGATTTCATTTGATTCTTTCCTCTTTCAAGTGGGTCTTGCTATCTCCACTATATATATATATATATATATATATATATATATATATATTGTTTTGTTTTGTTTAAGGTATATTTTTGGGGATAAAGAATGTTTCAAATACACAGTATTCAATGCATAGCCCTTCCAGGTAGTTGTGCCATAAGGAATACTGATTGTCGTGCTCTTCACTGAGATGAAAGGGCATTCCTAATTATAAAAGTAATGTCATACAGTTCTTTCTCTTCCATTTTGCTTCTAGCTACTTAGGAAATCTTCATTTTTTTTTTTTTTTGTTTTGTTTTGTTTTGTTTTGTTTTGTTTTTTTCTTGGAGATGATGATGGGATTATCTAAGGAATGAAGGAACAAACTTGATCCTCAGGGATCCGAGCAAGGAGATAATTGATTCATAGCCAGTAGACATTTAGTCTCAAAGCAGCCAGAGATGTTCAGGAAGCAACTAAAGCTAAATGCAGCCTCCATTCTCCTGTCAAGCTAAGGGCTCAGAAACATGAGGGAGAGAAAAACAACACGCTTTGTTTCTTCATAATAAATCTCCCATCTTATTGTCTGAGACATTTTGCTCTCCTGAGAACACAAAGCTTGCTTCTCAGACCTTTCCAATGGAGCTTTTCTTTGCCTGCTGCCCATTTCCATTAAAATAGTTTATTGGGATCCAAAAGAGGCAACTTGCCACACTTCTGACTTTCTCTGAGCCCCCTCCCTCCAATCTCCTTAGGCCTTTCTGTGCTTCTCTCCTTTTTCCCCCCTCTCCACGCTGGTCTTCCTCAGTCATCTGTCATTACCCATGTGGTCTCTTTCTACAGGTCTTCAGAGAAAAGCATCTTGGATTGGGTTTGAAGCAAAGCATTATGAGACTCTAACTCAATCTCAATTACCACTTGGCACTACATTTTACGAGTGAGAAATGCAATAAAATAGCAATTTCTAAATTTAACTAGCATTATATAATGCAGTTATTTATTAGAGAAACTGTTGTTTATATATTGTCTGAGCTATTGATCAGCATGAAAAAGGCAGTGTACAGGAAGCCATATAAATTGATCAATATTTAAAGTGATTCATCAAATATCTAATTTGTTTCCACAAATTTTCTTACAATAATCATGTTGCATATCACATAATGTACCAGTGGACCATAATTCAAAACCCACATATCAACATTGAAATAGGCTCTAGCAAGAGATACAAACAAATGCCTTTCTCATGCTATTGTTTGAAATGCTTAAAAAAACCATTAAAGCAGAGTAAACTGTATTTTCCTTCCATACACCCCACCTCACTCTGCTCCCTCCCCTAATAACCAGAAGCGGAAGCTACTTAAGGATTACAATGATCCCTCATCATTATTGCCCATATTATGACGAGGCTGCTACCCATTGCAAATGATGCTTGTGAAACTGAAAGATGCTCTTCTGAGAGATTTTGTTTGTTTGTGTTTTGCTTTATAGGCTCCTTCAGGCAGAATGGGGGCAAGGGGTGGGGGAAGAGATGGAAATTCAGTCAGGAAAACAATTAACTAGCGTAGCTTCACTGCACAGTAACATCAAATCATACAGCAATTAGAGCTCTGCAGAACTCCCGATTTGGTTTCATGCACATTTAAGGATGAAAACTGATATGTATACTGAGCTGATTCTGGACGGCAAATGAAAAAATCAAAGAGGTAAACATTGTAAAATTTCATTCTCTGCCTGATCACATCTCAAGAATAGCAATTTGGGTTGAGAGTATTTTTAGCCTGCACATAGGAAAATTCACCTCTCTACTCAAGCCTAGTTACATTGCTAGAGAATTGTCTAACTTACCTTTTTTTTTTCTTTTTCCACATTGAATATAAAAAATGTTTACTAGAAAAAAAAAGTATATCCGTTGGTAAATGGAAAGGTTAATTAACTTACTGTCCTCACAGATTTCCAACAACTTAATTGTTAAATGGAGGAAAGAAGTAACTAAAACTTCAAAAACAACAAAGCAATAGTGATTTTTTATTGCTGCTTTTGTGGTACTGGGGATCAAACTCTCAACCTCTGCTAGGCAGGTGCTTAAGCCACTGAGCCAAACTCCCAGCCCTGGTTTTTTTTGAGGCAGGGTCGCACTATGTAGTTCAGTCCAGCCTTGCTCACATTGTAGCCCAAGCCGGTTCCACCTACCTCAACCTCCCGAGTGCTGGGATTAAAGGTATGCACCACCATGCCAGGCTAGCAATAGTGATTTTTAAAAGTGGGAAAGATCTACTAATCTTTGTGTTGTTGAGCTTCACCATGCAAAATAAATTTACCTTTATTAAAACTGCCAGTAGAGGTTACATAATCTATAAAACATATTTTCTTTGTTTTGTTTTTTTTCTAATTGAGTTGTTGGATAGTTTTTGATACAAAGAGACTTAATTTGTAGGACACCAGGAGTTCCATAATACAAAGCAATCCACAAAGTGTAGGGCTTCTTTTTCCCTGCCTACGTTTGAAGGTTTTCCCATCATTTGACTATGGGATTAAAAAAGAAGGAAAAAAAAAAAAAAACAAGTATAAGGTATCTGCTTCCCTTAATTTTTTAACAAATTCTTTATTTTTGAATAATTATGAATTATAGAAAAGCCGGGCATGGTGACCCACACTTGTAATCCCAGTACTCGGGAGGCTAAGGCAGGAGGATCATTGTGAGTTCAAGAGCAGCTGGGACTACAAAGTGAGTTCAAGGCCAACCTGAACTGCATAGTGCGACCCTGTCTCAAAAAACAGGGCCAGGGATTTAGCTCAGTGGCCTAAAAGCCTACCTGGTAGGCGTGAGGTTGTGAGTTTGATCCCCAGTACCAAAAAAAATAAAAAAAGAATTTACAGAAAAGTTGCAAAGGTAGTACTAAGTTCTCATCTAGTCCTCATGCAGTCTCCCCTTTTTTACTTTACATTATTGTGGTGCAACTGTCAAAACTACTGCTATTAACTGAATTCCAGACTTCAGATTCCACCAGTTTTTACATTGTTCTCTTTCTGTTCAAGGATCCAAACTGTGGTACGATATTACATTGAGTTGCATATCTCTCCAGCCTTCCTGGTCTGTGACAGATTCTGTCCCTCCTTGTTTTTTATGACCTTGACTCTCCTGAGTAGCCTTTAGAATGCCTTACAGTCTGGGTTTGTCCGTTATTTTCTTATGATGAGACTGGTTTATGAACCTCTAGAAAGAATACCAAAGGGAAGCTGGGCGTGGTAGCGCACGCCTTTAATCCCAGCACTCAGGAGGCTGAGGTAGGAGGAGCGTTGTGAGTTCGAGGCCAGCCTGGGCTACAACGTGAGCGCAAGGCCGGCCTAAGCTACACAGTGCGACCCTGCCTCAAAAAACCAGGGCTGGGAGTTTGGCTCAGTGGCTTAAGCGCCTGCCCTGGCAGGCGCGAGGTTGTGAGTTCAATCCCCAGTACCGCAAAAAAAAAAAAAAAAAAGAATACCAAAGGGAAGCGACGTGCCCTTATTATCACTTCATGTCAGGGGGTACAGGACCCCCAAATGACGTCACAGGTGACATTAACCTTCATCTTTGGACAAGGCAGTGTTGGTAAGTTTCTCCACTATACATACTATTGCCCCATATCCTTTGTTTATTCTTCGGAAGAGTCACTCCATCCAGCCCACAACTAAGACATTGCTGGAAGGGAGTATGTACCAATATTTTTTGGAAGGAGGAGATTCTAGGACTTACACTGCAAGAAAGATATATCTCTTCATCCAAATTAATTTGTTGTTTTCTTTCATTTTAAAACAAGGTCAATCACTGGAATGGTGAACAGTACAAAATAATAACAATAACACATTAAAGTCTTCATTTTCAAAAAGACATTATTGTTTCTAGGATCTTTTCAATACCCTAAATTTACTATTCATGAAGCTGTGCCAGTGGGAAAGTGCACACACAACACCACCCGCCCACTCATCAGCCCCCACCAGGAGATACTATGTGTTATACAAATTAAGCTTGTACTTGTTGACCAGATTATGAAGACAAACTAGCCATTAAAAACTTTGGCCAAAGCATTTTGGGTGCTGTAACAAATACTCCAATTTGTCCTCAACTTTATTCATTCAGAGGAGGGCAGAAAACTGAGGAAGCAGGTCTTAAAGCTCTGTGTAGATCTGTGCCACTCTAAAGAGAGCATCTGGGCCATTTTCTATGGCAATGACCTTTATCATAACTACCATCGTTCACCATTCGTTAATTCATCATTCATACCTTCAACAGGTATTTATTAAACACCTATTCTATGCCGCATCCTGTGCTGAGACCTGGAGTACCAAACGGAGGTTACAATAAACAATGTGAACCTTAGCAAGCAGCAGGTTGTGTATGGGACTCCTGGAGTGCTGCACGGGGAGCAGAGGAGCAAGTCTTTCCTAGAGAGGAAAGAAGGCATGGCTGGATAAAGGACCCACTTCCCCAGAATCTGTAAAGCTGTTTCCTAAGAACAATGCTTGGGCTGAGATTGCGAGTGAAGGATGGTCCAAGCCAAAGGAGAGCTAGAGCAGTAATGGTGAAGATATGGCACGTGTGCCACAGAGGACTGTATCTTTGAAAGCTCTAAAAGACTCACCATCACTGTCCTGGAGCGAAGATACTAAATGTTGATGACGTGAGGTCACACACCTGTGACCAAATGATTAGGAGTCAGTCACTTTAACTAGACCGTTGGAAACGTCATGTCCCCTGAGGAGTCTCTGCTTTGCTTATTCCTCCACATGGTTTGTAAAATAGAATAGAAAAGAATTTGCCAAATGATACACCAAAAGTATTCTGAAATTGTTTAGTATTCTATGCACATGCCAAGCAGATCGCTACTAAATTGTAGAAAATGTAGAAAAGATCACTCGATTTAGAAAAGAAGAAGAAAAACAGAACAGAAAAGAAGGAAACCATAGGCACGTATTTGACCAACACACATCAAGCACCTGTCATCTCCAAGCATTGTGCTAGTATCCTGCAAACGTTCTTTATTTTCTTTGGCTATGCTACAGATTAACCCAGGGTCTCACTCATGTTAGTCAAGCACTGTACCCCTGAGCTATACCACCTGCTGTGCTTTTTTATTTTCCTTAAACACAGGTTCTCATGAAGTTGCCCAGTCTGGTTTCCAGTTGGAGATTCTCTTGCTTTTGCCTCCCAAAAAGCTGGGATTACAGTATATGCCATTATCCCCAGCATAGTCCCTCATTTTTTTTTAAAGAGACTCCTTAGTATTATTTTCACTAATTTATAGATGAGGATAGTCCATCTCAAAGGTTACACAGCTTGTGAAGGGTTGTGGGGAATACATCATAAAGATCAGAGGCTGTTTGCAAGAAGAGGGCAGATTCAAGGAGAAGGGTACAAGGGCTGTGACTTTTCCCAAATTCACCTCCCAACTAAGTGGGAATCCAGAAGCAGGTCAGGGATGTTACTCCAGCAGTGGTCTTTCTGCACGGAAGCCTATGACACAAATGTTCACTACTAAGCACTCCAAGAACAGAATGTTTCATAACAGCATAAATGCCCATATGTGAAGAAAACCACACACACGCACAGAGTTGATTCTCCTTATTCACTGTAGCCAGCCGTGGACACTGAGTTAGCAAATATTGAACCACCGCTCCTAGGGAAAACGCAAGGCTAAGTCCCTGCGAGCCTCTGACCCCTGCATTTTTGTCACCCAATCCATATACAGCTTTGCTTTATGTGTGTTCCTCTTTAAAGACACCTTAGTTAATATATATCATTGAACTTGAGACCATAGTCATAAGCGAAATAAATCAGACTCATGTGTGAACATCATATTGTCTCCCTGGTGTGAGAAACTGAAAGAGTAAATAAAGTCTAAAATATACAATAGATATTGTGAAATGGGAAGAAATTGTTCAAAAAGAAAAAGGAACTAGAATGGGTGAAAAGGGAAAGGACAGTAGGGAAAAGGGAAAAAATGCAAGTGAGCTATACTATTAGTGTCTCTTAGTTCATTAAAAAAGGCTTGTGCTAATGTCAGTTGGAGAAATTTTTATGCCTATATCTCGTACGCTGAGCAACTGCTTTAAAGATAACAACATGTAATGTATTAACTATTGTTATTCTATTATTTTGTTAAGACATTTTGTTTTACCCTTTTTCCATAAAGTGTATGTATATATATGTGTGTGTGTGTGGGTGTGTGTGTAATTGATTCATTAGCACTGGTCACTTGACCGACAAAACTATAAGGCATCCCTTAGCAAAACTTTCCTGACATAAACTTTTTCTCCGTAAGGCACATCGCAGGTTGCTTGTGCCTAGGAGCATGAGGCAGCACATCAGCGCTGCTGTATGCCTCTTCAAGAAGCAAAGACACGAACGAGAACGTGTACAGTATGGCACTAAATGTAGCATTTGGAGTTACAAATACATTTTACTGAGTAGCCAAATTTGCAAACATCAAATCCATGAGTAATGACTGACTGACACACACACACACACACACACACACCTCAAAGACAAATGACAGCATGAGAAAAATTCCTTCACATGCCTCACATGAAAGATATGTTAATTACTCTATAAGGAGATTTTCTAAATTGAAAAGGCAAATATTTCAATAGAAAAAAATGGAAAGACATTCTGGCAATTAATGACTGGAGAAACACTTTCAAAAAAACTTTATCTCATCTAACAATAATTCCACTTCTACTAAGTAATCCAAAGGATATAAATTAGGATACATGGGGGAAGAGAGGGAAGGAAAAGGGGATGTAAATATGCTATGTACATGTATCAACTCCCACAGGGAATGTAAACATTATATAGTATACACATGTACTAATAAACTTAAATAATAAAAATTTTAGAAATAAAATTACCTTAGCAGAAAAATAAAATAAAATAAATTAGGATATATACAAAGATATATTCCCATTGATATTCTTTTGTGCATTGTTCATCATAGTGGGGAAAACATCAGGAATCTTAGATTTGTAAAAACAAATCACTACTATACAGACTTTTTAAATGATATAAATTATCCCCTAATAGGAAATAATATGTGCACTTTCCAGTATATAAATTTAATTAATTTAAAATTACTAATTATCATGAAGAATTGTGCCCAATATATTTATAAGTAAAAGCAAGTTTTTAAACAACACTTACAACATGAACCTATTTTTATGAATCCACAAATATATTCACTAATGTGTTGAAATTCATTATTTTTTAGGAGAGGGAATAGCAATATTCCTTAAAACTCTTTGTCATTTCAAATTATTTCTGTAATTACCACAAAATGTTAGGAAGCTGCAATGATCTTAGTATTCTTTTTTTAAGAAGGAAAACAGATCCTTTTCTTGGTGCTCCCATGATACTGAAGCATCTTTACTGTCTCGCCGCCGACTCAGTTCAGGAAAGTAGATTAATTGATTTGATAAGGAAAATGACCCCATACAGCTGGCTGATGAGAAATTGTGGTTCTCCTTATCCTGTACTTCCTTTTCCTGCCGTCAGGCATATGCCCAGTTTGCTGGGATTTCAGCTGCAGAATCTGAGGCTGTAGGTTGAGCTTCACACACATGGGACCACACGTTTGTGCTATTACATGATACGTGGGATTTTCCTGCTCTGTGTGCAGCGAATAATCCAACCCCGCAGTTCAGCATGCATGGGGCTGTTGTCATTTTGCAGTGTGCTGTTGGCAGCTCTTACTACAAGGTTATAGTTTAGCTGTTGGCAAAGGTGTGGTAATAAAAAATGTAGTTTTCTGATCTCACCATATGGAACAATTCTGTAGGGTATACCCTGCCATTTCACTAACTATTAACAAAACCACGCTGTTTTTTTTCCTCCAGGCTGTTAGAGTCTCTTTGAAAGATGTCTAGATTTTTACTCAGATATTAATTATCAGAGCTCCTCCCCTCTTTCAACCTCGTTGTACATAATCAATCATTTTCTAATCTAGCATGTTCTATGTTTTTATGACAATATATCCTTTTGAGGTATGGCTCCAGCCAATCTGTAGGACAGTGGACAATGCATCAACTTAAACTTACTAAGCAGGTCTTGTGATTATTACACGCAATGAGCCAGTCCAACTCAAAAACACCTGATTCAATGAGGAGCTCATGACTGGAGCTACTGCCCCCTGCCAAACGACTCTCCCCAACAGGCACACTATCTTCTGTGTGATCTTTCAGGCCACAAGTTTCTTTCTATTAAAAGAATGAAAACTTTCCTTGAATTGTTGAGGGTCTGTCTTACCAGAATAAATACACTCAGATCTCCCTGGCTGTCATAGACACCCAGCAGATAAGCATTATCCTGAACTCTCTATAACCTAAATTCTCAAGCTCTAGGAACATTTCAGAATGTGGCTGTGCTTTCCTCTTTACAGTGCCTAAAAGCTCGGTGATGTTGACTGTATTGATTATGACTACATGGAAAGATATTGAGAAATTTTCTCTCCAGCTAAATACTGACAGGTGGCATGTACTCAGGTATGGGAAAGTCAGCCTGTGTAATTAATTTGGTAACTGGGAGGAAATTGGAATATTCAATTATGCATTATTGAAAATGTATAAAGAAGCAATAGATAGTAACTATGTAAGATCTAGGCCATCCTTATATATGGAACTCAGTGTTACTCAGTGGAATAAACCTATCTTCAGAGTAAGACAAAGTCGGTTCTACTTCCTGTTCCACTAATTATTTCAGTGATATCTGGCTTCCTACCTACTATCTATAAGCACAGTTTTACAAATGAAAGGGTCAGTAAAACAATAGCAATAGTAAGATGAAATGAAATAATATATGTAAAGCATACAATGGCTAGTACTCAGTCATAACTCAAAATCGCAAATGACTTTGAAGGAAAAAACATTTCTTCTTTCCCTAGAATTGGTGGTATAGAGTAATTTATGTAATGAGTAAGCTTTTGTAGAACTACTACTAAGAGCCAGACTGACACAACCACAAGGAGATTTGGTGGGCACAGGGTGAGAGAGGAACCAGCACCTGTGGCATTGAGTTCATAATCACAGTCCAACAGAAGAGGACAGGCAAATTAACAAATAAACATGGCCAGCCAGGCATAGAAATGCACGCCTTTAATTCCAGCACTTGGGAGGCTCAGGTAGGAGGAGCATTGTGAGTTCAAGGCCAGTTTGGGCTACAATATGAGCAAGACGGGCCTGAACTACATAGTGCAACCCTGCCTCAAAAATAATAGGGCCAGTTTGGCTCAGTGGCTTGTGAGTTTGACCTCCAGTACTAACAAAAAATAAATAAATAAATAATAAAATAAACATGGCCAGTGAGGTAAGTCTGTAATAGATGTACTCCAAACAAAAATTTACAGCAAGGTTTGATTAGTGCCTGATTGATGGGTTCAGTTAGAACTTTCAAAAGCACAGGTTCTTAAACCATGAAGTGGCAAGAAGAAGATCTTCAACCTCATTTGATCTTGAGTAATTAACGAGAGGTCCCATCTCAAAAAAATGCTGTGCATATGGTAAATAACCAAGCAATATCCCATACACAAGGTAAAGACATATAAGTGAACATAGTGAACATAAGTGGTACAGTAGGTGTTCATTACACAAGGTTCAATGATCGATGTGTAAAAATTAGTCATTTTCTCCCTCTAAAACTCAACTTGGTTTCTTTCTCAAGCCTCATACTTTTGAGGCAGAAAATTCAAGCTAACCATTTCCAGTTAACTCAGTAATGACTTTCGCAGTCATTTTGAAAAATGGCTTTTCTAATCCAAGATACTGCCCTTTCCCTATTCCTTTCTAGAGCTTGCCTCATTATCTCTAAAATGGAGCTACCTATGTTTGTATAAGTTTTACAGGTAAGGTTTGTAAGCCTCATGGTACCAGGCCTAAAACATGCCCTCCACAGTTGGGAAGAGGGACTTTACACCCTACTCACACACCCTTGTCTAGGTCAGGAACCCTCTCAACACCCGCTAGTCCAAATAAAAAGAATACCACCCTCTCACACAAGGAAATTAGGTATAATCAGTTATAGGATAGCATAAATTATAGGTTTCCTCCACCCCTGATGACTGGATGTCCAAATTCCATAGTTCTACTGCCTACAGCTCTACATACTATGTTTCTGCTGCCCAACAGAGTCCATTTACTGCACAACTTGGAAAGCAGCTCAGGCCTCAGCCAGTATTAGTGAAACACGAATTTGCTTAATATTTATCTGGGTAATTATGAATTCTGTATAAATAAAATTTCAAACAGAGATTTTATCAGTTGTACTTCAGCCATTTAATATCATAGTCAAGTAGACTTTTGAGATTCTCTGATAAGTTACCTAAACTCTTTGGACAAAAGAAGTCCAATGTTTGCAGAAGTAAATTAGTCCAATGTCATAGGCTATAATTTTGGCCAAAGCTCCAAGGTGATGATATTAGGTTAACCTTAAAATTTAGCAAAACAGTATGAACTCTTGTCTATATTAACAAGTACGTAAGTAAACTATGTCATAAGGTGAGGCTTAAGGGACTGAAACAGGTATGACTACTTTTCAAACCTCACAGTCTTCAAGTAGCTCAACTGTGAGATACTCAGCACGTAATTATGTGATAAAGTTCTAAATAAAGTTGATTAAGCAATAATGATGAATAAAAAGATTGGAAAAAAGAAAATGAACCACAATTGACAAACCCAGGAAACTCTTGTGTATTCTCAATTTACTTAGTCAAAGAGATAACTTTGGAGTGACCAAAATAATCTTAAAACTTTAGGATTTTCTCTAATTTCCATGAAACTAGGGACCATCAGGCTCCAGGCATATAAAATCTGAGGTTACATAACTCTTTTGTTGTTTCATAGAAGTTATGTTGAAACCAAATTAAGCTGTAGAATAAAATCTTTTCATCTATTTGTGTAATCTGCCCTGCCTCACTCCTCCTTGCCCAGGTTCCTTTTCCCCTCTATGATTAGGAACTAAACATGGAAGAAGTGAGAAACAGGACCAGTACCTAGTTCAAGTGCTGGGCTTGCTGAACACAAGTCCTTCCTCCCACTTTAACCCAATACCCTAACAAGAGGATCATTTTACACAGAGCACAGTTCTTTCAGCCTTTCTCTCCTTCTCATCTGTTTGAGGAAGGACAAACGCTAAGCTGTACAGAAACCAAACTTCCTCAAGTCTAGTAACTTGAGTTCTTAGAAAAACATGCAGTATCTTTCATAACATCCAATGTTTCTCCAAAGGGCATGCAATGAGAAAAAATGAGTTCTTTCTCTCAGATTTATGGCGAGAAGAATTTTAAACAAGAAATAAAGGTGAAAAGCAGGGTCTAGTCTACAACTCACTTACACGTAACACTTCTTGCCTTGGGAAGTGAAGATACCTTCCTTCATTTGCTCTTGCCTGAAAAAATTATTTCTGAATTAAAATTGCCATTTTGGATGTGAAGTTTAGATTAGAATTCTATGACCCATGAGCATATACACACTGTAACATAACCACTTCTTTGGTAACAGTCTGTGAGAAAAGTAAAACGACCAAAAACCTCCCTTAAATTAGAATTGTTTCAGCACTACAATTACTTCCAAGCACTGAATATGCAATACCCAGATATTCCTATAATTAAAATGTAATTCTAGGAAAGGCATTGTTACCATACATATCCATTACTTTCCACTACAAATTAAATTCTTCATTAAATGTTGGCATAGTGGTTACTTTCTAAATCTCCATCTCCCTCCTATTGATTTAGGTGCTTCATTTGCTACAACAGCAAAAGAAAGCAACCTGAAAATAAAAAGAAATTCCAAATAAAGTCAAACTGAAGTCAATTTTTAGATATACTTTGAAACAGTCTCAGAAGCTAATTTCCAAATACTTTTCTACCTGGAAAAATAAAATAATTAATGGCAATATTTTTTTCAAGAAAATATTGTATGGCCTTGTCATAAATAAGTGTCTTTTATATATTAAGAATATGAATTTTGGCTACCACACATTCAAATTCAAGTTATCATTGGGATGCCAGAAAGACAAATGACTTCAGATATTTCCACATTATGCTACAAAAATTGTTTGTTAAATTAGATGCATGGAAGTTGAAAATGAATTTTCTTGAAATAAAATTTTTAAAGGGGCAGTTAGTTCTTTCAGATTGACCTTCAGAAGTCAATTTATCTTTTAATGTTGCTGAACTATTAGATTTTTGAAAAGTATTAGTTAATGCCACTGTATCACTTCAATAGTATAGTAGCTACTACAATATCATCCAACATCAGTGGGCATTGAAAGTTTCATTACAAATAGAACAAGATGAAATATAAATAATACCTAGAATCATTTTTATTTCTGGGAGGAATGTGTAAGTGATATTCTCTTTAGGGATGTTGCATTTGTATTTCTCTCTCAATGACAACTTGGCTAGGTATTAGAAGTTTGGCCAACTCTACCCTCTTAAACCTCACAATTATTGTTCTACTGCTTTGTAGTATTTACCATTGGCATATTGGAAAGGCAATGCCATTTGCTTTTTTAATGTATTATAGGCAAAATGTTATCATTATTGTTGCTTCACTGGGCAGGATAAAGCAAGATGGAGGTTAGGATGCCCATAGGAAAATGTTTTGGAATATACCTACCTTTTAGTGCTGCAGTTTTCAAATCTGCAAACTAGTCTTTCTTCAGTTGAGAAATTAAAGATAAAATGCATTAACCGCATTTTATCTTTAATGATTTTATGTGTATTTTATCAGAAGAATTTAAGCAGAGATGTAACCTGGTTAGAATTTTGTGAGCATTTCTGTGGCAATGCATAGAACCAGATCTGAGCAGGACAAGGATGGATATGGAAACTACATTAAGGGTTCTACTACAAAACTACTACAGAGGACATGACAACAAAGGGATGGAGAAGAGGAAGAAGATGAAAAAAATATCAAAGACATGGAGTCTGAAATACCTAGTGGTTTATTGGATCTGAAAGAATAGAAAAAAACTGAGATGAATGATGACATGACACATTGGTGACAGGGTCACTGCTACCATCATGAATTAGGATTAGGCATTTGAGGAAGCAGTAAATTGAGGTGTTTAAACGTTCCAGCTGTCTAGTGTGTAGCAAGTTCCCTCAAAGCTCAAGGTTTTAACATGACAGTCCTGCATAGTTCTTCTGTCTGAAGAACTCAGGGGAATGCTCATCTTTGCTATTGGTTGGCACTAGGGCAACATGACTGCAAGTTGGAGGCTCCACTTCTAGAATGGTTCACTCACACGATTTGACTGGCCCGTTGGTGCTGACCAGCCACTGGACTCTCTGCTGTCACTGTCAGCCCAACCCCCATATGTATGCGAGTTCCCCATGTGGCTGCTTGACTTTTCACAGCGGGGTATCTAGGATCCAAAATCAAACGTTCCAAAATATAAGAAATGGAAGTTGTTAACTTCCTCAGGCTTGAACTTGATTGATCCCACATTGTTTCCACTGTGTTCTACTGATGAATCATAAAGGTCAGACTCAAAGAGAGAGTCACAGACCCCACTTTCAATAGGAGGAATATCAACCTTGTTACCAAATTTTAAACCCTCCATGATATTGGACCAGGTAAGTCCAATTGATAACCTAATTTCTTCCAGCTAGGCATGGTGGTGCACACCTGCAATCCTAGTGTTCATGAAGCTCAGGTAGGAGAATCACTGCAAGTTTGATGCCAGCCTAGACTACATGGTGAGTCCAAGGCCAGTCTAGATTACATAGTGAGACCCTGTCTCAAAAAAATTTTTAAAAATAAAATAAAGTGAAATAAAAATATTTTTCGAACTTAATTTCCAAATCTCAAGTTTAGAAATCAGGTCAAAAAAGATAAACTAACTTCAGAAATTAGACAGAGGTACATTTATTGTGATTTCAATGAGTCTTAAATTTTGAACCCTTTACTGTTGAAGTACAGTACTATAGGTAATTTTGTATTTTTTTCCTTAAGGAGAGACCCCAAAATTACATAAGCTTCAACCACAAAAACCTGATCTACCTGTAGAAGAAATTCACTTCATAAGAGCAGACAGATTATCTGAGAAACCTGTATAGAGTGAAAAACACATCATAGCGGATTAAGATCAAAAAGTTGCAAATCTCAATATTCACACCATTAGACAACAAGAGAAAGGAGATTAGGAATGTGATTTTTAGAGTATAATCAAAGAGGCACACCAAAAAGTAGAAAGTTTTAGAAAGTATGTGGGGAGGTAAGCTGGTAAACATTATCCAAATAAAGTATAAAAATAAAATAAAAGAACTAAAAATAATCCATTGAGTTGGCTTCTTGGAGACCTATTAACAACCTTGTCAAAGCAGATTCAGAAGAAGCAGAAGTGAGCCTTCAGTATGTTGAGAATAAATGTTAATTGAAAAAATGGAGACAGCAAGAAATTTGGCTGAAAAACATTAGAAATGAATACAGAAGTAAGGGATGTTGGGAGCTAAAAAAAAATACAACTTTCTGAAATTGTTTTCAGTAAAAATAGTGTTATAACTGAATAGTGTTATAACTATTAAAGAAACTGAAACAATATTTTAAAACATTCCCACAATGAAAACACCAGACTCAGATGGCTTTATACAAAAATTCTTCCAATCTCTCAAGGGAAAGAAATCATCTGTCTCAGACAATTTCTTCCAAAAAAGAAAAAAAAGAAGAAAAAAAGAGGAAATAAGCCCTTAAATCATTTTACACAACCGGTATGGCCCTGACACCAAAACAATGCAGATATTAGGAGAGGCGTAACTTTTTCAGAAGCCTTTTTTAATTCATGAGGAAAGAAGTAAAAAAAGCTTAAACAAAATGCAGGTAAGGTCAAATGAAGTTCTTTTTACCTAAGTATAGATTAAAAAAAAAAAAAAAGAAATGAAGTTGCTTTCATTCCCAGAATGCAGAGATGGTTTAATATTAGAAAAGTCTATATTACAATTCAGCACATTAGGAGATTTTTAAAAAAGAAAATCATATGACTATTCAAGATCTGATAAGATTGACCATAAAAAACATTCATAGTAAAAGAAGAATATAAGGCATTTCCCTGGCGTTGAATCATGAGAAAACATTGGAATCCTGCTCTTTCAAGTCAAGTAAGGGGTATTTTTGTTATATGTCATCATGTTGTATTGAAGGCTCCTTTAATACCAAATGCCTAAATTACTTCCTCAATTTCTGTGCTAATCTGGTCTCTCAGGCTGTTTTGTTCACTTGGCCTTGACTTGATAGCCACTGAGCACCTAGGAACTATCCTGATCTGAGTTGCACAGTGAAAAGATGGGGCCTTTCAGTTTACAGATGCCTGAGTTTCACCCCCAGATACTCCTGTTTTATTGGTCAGGAGTATAGCATGAGCATGTGGACTTTCAACATCTCAGGAAACTACTGTGCAACTCGAGTTGAAGATTCCTGTATTAGAGTCAAAACCCAAGGGTTTGGAAAGGACATGGTGGAGAGAAAAGGAGAACAGTGATTCTTGGCTGCACATTAAAATCACCTCAGGAGCTTTTAAAATTCCAATATCCAGATCTTGTCCTACACCAGTTTTTAAATCAGATTCTATGAAGTAAGATCTAGGTACAAAATTTCCCTCAAAGTTGTTGGGTTTTGTTTTGTTTGTGGTACTAGCGATTAAACCTAGGGCCTTTGCACCGAGCTGCACCTCCAGCCCTATTTTATTTTTATTTTGAGACAGGAGCTCACTAAGTTCCCTGGGCTGGGGTTGAACTTACCTTCCCAGAGTGCTGGAATGACAGGTACATGCCACCACATCAAAGTTTTCTTATATACATCCAAGGTTAAGAATCACTTTTATTTTTTCTCTGGGGAAAGTCAACTCTGGGGAATCTCTTAGAAGATGTCAGCAGCAACCTTGGATTCAATTACCACACAAATGCCAATGGCTTCAAAATCTGTATGTCCTGTGAATAGAACCTTCCAAGTGCAAACACTTTAAACCCAGCTGTCAACTCTGCATCTTCTCTTGGAAGACTTATGCCTCCCAAAGGCCAGCAGCTTCTCCCCCATCATTCTTATACCCACTCACTCACCTCTGTGTTCTAGATAGCAGGCTCCATGGGAATCGGGGAGGAGGCTGTGTCTGCGCGTGTGTTCTATGTGAAGACTGAGCCAGTTCCTCAAACCTCTTTCAGCCAGAAATGGGGTTGTTTCTGCTTTATTGGCATATCCTTCAATGAGAAATTAAGGATCATCACTAATAAGAAAAGAGAGGTACAGGAATAAGCAGCTAGTGTGCTGTTGATATTATTGATTTAAAAAGATTTATGGAGGGAACAACACAGGAAGGAATAGAGGTCAGCCTATAATAAAATATGCCCTAGAAACATACCAGCACTACCATTTTCAGAGGCATAAAATTGATGGCAAGAAGTCTGTCCCCAGTCCCAACAACCTCTGAACCACATTGTCTGGAACTGACTTCCCTCACGTTCTCTTCCTCCTTTTCCATCCAGTATTAAAAGGTCCCAAAGGACTCCCACACCCTGTAACCCACAGAGCAATCTTCCCACACCCTGTAACCCACAGAAGAAGGGACTTTCCTGCCTAAGTGATAAGATGGGAATCCCCTGCCACAGAGGCGTCTAGAAAGTAAGGCGTTCTTCCATAAATAGAGTGCACACCTCTCGTCAATCTCCCCTAAGTCCAGCTCTGTCTGACCTTTTGTAAGTTGTCTCATTGAATCTCCAAGGGCTGATTTTAAAATATGGTGTGCATTTAAGTGAAAAAGAGAGTTGCAGTAAAAGATATATTACTATGAATTCACCTTAAAATCCTTCTTGTCACTTGGAACACACTTGTCCCATCATTCTTGCCACTTTCTGCAGCAGTTCTGGAAGTCCTCTTTCATGAGAATCTTCATGAGATGTAATCAAAATACTGTGAATGTTACTGCTGAAGGTTACCATCCAACAAAAACCTAGGCTCATAGAAATATTGCTGTGTGTCCTCATCTACCTCACTCACTGAATCTGGCACCAGGGAACTTCTGACTCTTTCCCAAAGTCAAAGTCACCATGAAAGGTAAATATTTTAAATGGATTTAGCACATCAAAGCAGCCACAAGAGTGCAAGTAAAGATGCTCATGAAGGAGGACTTCCAGAACTGCTTCAGGAAACAGAAAGAATGATAGGACATGTGTGGTTGAACCAAAGAGGAGTATTGTCATGGGAACTAATGGCAATGTGCCTTTTATTGTAATACAACTTTTAAAAGTTAAACATCCACTGTATTTTTCAGTCACTGTTCTTGTATTATTTTTCCTACTTTAGAGATAAGGAAACTGAACTTGCCCATGGTCAAACAACCAGAGAACAGTAGAACCCCGTTGTAAGTCAATATTTGTCAGAATAATTCCAAAAGTGTGTTTTTTCCACTGTAAAATGCACCAGCCTGTCCTTGTTGCCAATTTGTTTTAGATGTGTCTTTCTTCTTCTTTTCCTGTAGCAGAGGCAAGAGTCAATGAAGATAATTTGAAAAAGAAAACTCAAACAAGTTTGTAAAGGATGAAAATTGCTTCTCAAAAAGTTTCCAAAATTGCTCTTATCATCTTAAAAGAAAAGACAACTCATCTTTGGTCTTATTTCAAAGCAATACAGAATGATACCATGAACTTTTTCTGTCTGCCATTCCTAATATCAAGGACCTTGTGATTCACCTTTTTTAAATAAGCTATTACCAGACAAACTCCAGCTCAACAGGGGAAACCCCAGCATCTACGCCTGTGAGGAGCATACTTTACTGGAGGTGAACTCCCCAACATTCTTGGGTTGAAGAAACCCAGTTTTCACCAGGCAAAAGGTGAAGGTGTGTAGGAGGGCCAAACCTTCTGGGACACTGCCAGATGAAACTGCCTTCTCAGGCCTGCTCATCTGAGGCTAAAGTGCGAGCAGGGCGTTGCTTGAAAACCAGTGGAAGAGTCCTACATGCCCCGGCAGGGCAGTTCTAGTTCTACAGTTGCTTCAGTTGGAATCTCTCCTGACTCACTGCTATGGCAATTTATCTTGTTGCTTATATTCATTAGATTAAAATTATTTAATTAGGCAGTGAAATGTGGGCTTGTTTGGTGTGCCACCTCACGTCACCCATGCATTTCTTGGTTGTGTCCATGAATTTAAAACCGCAGGGGAAAGGAGGATATTTTTATTCCCACAGCACTCCTTCAGAACAAATTAGATACTGTTTTCTCTAGCTGTCTACCTCATGATCTCACTGCTTTTGGGAGCATAATGGGAAAGGAGCCATTTCAGTAATTGCCACATTGTGAAGAGCTACATGGAGTGTTATAGTTACTGTGTCATAGTATTTAATTTTAGTTAATAAGAATAAAAAATAGACATGAAGCAGAGCCCACAAATGTATTGTTTTTCAAGGCTGGCTTGGTCTTTGGCATTCTGTGTCCCATTGTAAAAAATGGCCAAATATTGTATGCAGAGACATAGTCTCACACTTCTTATCTCATTTACACATGTTCGGAAGAAGGGGAACCATAAGCATAAAACAGAAGGGAAAATGCACGGAATGCATCTCTGTCCTGCATAAAACCGGTACATGATACCAGAAAAACACTTGTGGATATTGTCTTTACTATGATTTATAATCCAGTTCTTTTAAATCCCCTGAACTTTAAAGACTAATGCATCTTAACAAAAATAAGTTCTCTTGTCACTCAGCAGTTCTCTGTATTCCCAAGTAACCCCTCTTTTCATTCAATCCTTCAACAGTCTTCTCTGGCCTAACCCTATAGCCTGAGTTCTGTTATTCTAATTAACATCTTATACTTTATCATTTAGCAGGTCCTGAATCTTTTATCCTCCTAAAAAATGCCTTTTAATCTGCCTCTCCTATACACATAGTGTGATACAATTCCTACGAGTCCTTTTCCCATAGCATTTCACAAAATAAATGTCCTTCTTCTCCCATAGGTAAGAAAGACTGTATTTTCCATGTTTGCATCTTGTTGTTCAATTGCTTTCCCCCTTTACTACACAGCAGGAAATACAGTAAGGGAGAGAAAGTCGCCTGCTGTGTTGGAGACAATCACCATAGCCCATTTAGCTCCCTGTCACAGCACTACTTCGTATGGCATTTAAGTGAGTCTAGGGAGAAAACACCAGACTCAAAACGTGCTATTTCAGAGATTGCCAGAAAGAACAGCATGTCTGCCTGCCTGCCTGTCTTCATCGGTGCCATCAGCCTAGGTTACAGTCATTTATGACGCAAGTAAATATCAAAGAACGACTAAAGAAAAGCTTTCTTTAAACTATAATTCATACTTCATAGTCATCACACTAAGAGTACCATTAAAGAAAGGCTTTTTAGCTCATGGTAGCAAAATTCTGGAGCTTTTACTATATGATTGTAGTTGCTTTCTCTTCTATGTGTTTATAAAATCACCTCAATTCTTTCTTAAATGAGTCAGTTTCTCTTACTGTCTTAATGAATTTCACAGTTCACTGAAATCTAGCTCCATGTCTAATGGCAGCTGTAAGAACAAAGTCAGCACAGCTGTGTCCTTTTATAAATTTTTGATAGTTGCAAAAGACTTAGGGCAACTTTCTGCTCTGTTGTCAGCTCTCTGTTCCCTCCTGCAGCATGAAAGAATCAGACAGGGTAATAGTCACTGGTTTGGACACAGTGCTACTCCTGGACTTTGTTTTATAAATCTGTGGCCAGTTTACATCTGGCAATAAGCTGTGCTTAGACATGATGACTACAATGCCAGTAAAGCCAAGAGACTTGCCCCTAACTCAACGTGGTGATATTTTAATGTGAAAAAACTATGATTTTTCTGGGTACAAAATATATCAGAAGAGTATGTGGATATTTGTTTTTTCTTGTTGTCTTGGTTCTGTTTTGGTTATGGCATCCTTTTGTTTTTTGTTCGTTTTTGAGACAGGATCTCACTATGTAGTCCAGCCTGGCCTTAAATACCCTATAGAGCTCAGACTGGCCTTGAACTTGGGATCTTTCTGCATCAGTTTCCTGTGTGCTGGCATTACTGGCATGTGCCACCACAGCAAGCTTGAATGCATGATTCTTTATAGTTCAAAAGTTGTTAGAGTTAAATGCAAACATGTAGAATTTAAGATCTGAGTATTTACATATTGAAGAGTCAAATTAATGAAAACTCCAATCAACATAGTTACTACCCAAATTCTTGCATTAGCTTGCTACAACTCAGTTTTGCAGATTATGTCTAAAGACTAGCTAGAAGAAACTAGGAAACACCCCAGAAAAAATGGCCATCATCAATAAATCAACCAACAACAAGTGCTGGAGGGGCTGTGAGGGAAAAAGAACCTTTCTCCACTGTTAGGGGGTGTGTAAATTGATACAACCATTGTGGAAATCAGCATTGAGATTCCCCAAAAAACTAGAACTGGAGGTCCCATTCGATCCAGTTATTCCCCTTTTTGGGTATTTTCCCAGAAGATTTAAAAACATCATACCACAGTAATATATATGCACCCAGGTTTATAGCAGCATGATTTGTAATAGCTTTATCTCGGAAACAACCCAAATGCCCATCAGCCAAAGAATGAATAAAAAAGATTTGGTATTTTTATAAATTGGAGTACTACTCAGCTATAAAGAAGGATAAACTAAAGGCTTTTATAGGTAAATGAATGCAACTAGAGACTATATTCACAAGTGAAATAAATAAACTTCACATGTATAAACATCGTCTTGTCTCCCTAGTGTAAGAATCTAAAAGAATAAATAAGATACAAAATCTGCAATAGATATTGAGAAAGGGAAAGAACTACCCACAAGGAAAGAACAACTGGGATGGGGGAAAGGAGAAATAAAGGGAAAAGAAAAAATATATATACATAAAACTATGTTGGCTAGCATATATATATAATTATACTATTAATTATATTACTAATTTCTTTTGGTTCATTGAAAAGACCGGTTTGCACTTATATTGGTTGATTAATTTTACATGCCTATATCTCATAATCTGAGCAATTACTTTGACGATGACAATAGGCAATATATTAACCATTGCTGATTTCTAATCATCCTGTTTGAAGCTCTGTATCACGGTTTTTATTTTTTTGTTTTACTATTCTCTCTTTAAAATTAAAAAAAAAAAAAGGAAATTCTCAAAAATACCTTCTTACAAAAAAAAAACTAGGAAAAAATTGAGAGAAGAAATTAGGGAAAATTTCAGTTGAGTCTAGTGGACTTTGGATCACTCCAAATGTAAGCCATTTACCAAGAAACTATGACATTCTGCCAGACCACTGTAATCCAAGATGTGGATTTACTCTTGCTGAAATTTATATCTCCAGGGATTAGACACCATCAACAAACTCAGAAGTCAACTCCCAAAATCAAGGGAAAGCTGGCATGCCTTCCCCAAAGTCATATGTTGAAGATTAATCTCCAGTGTATTGGCATTTTGGAAGTAAAGACTCTGGGCAGTAACTAAATCATGGAAGGGCGGCTCATTAATGGCATTTGTACCTTTATAAGAAACATCAGAGAAATGATCTCCTTCCCACCAAGAGAGGAGACAATGAAAAACCTTCTGATCTGTAAACCAGGAAAAGGGCCTTTGCCAAGAACCTAACTATTCTGGCATCCTGATCTCAGATTTCTAACCTCTACAACTACGAGAAATAAATTTCTCTTGTTTAGCCCCTGATCTGTGATAACTTATTATAGCAACTTGAACTAACTGACATGGAAGGCAACCTCAAAATTTATCAGTGTTACATAGTTCTCCTGTAGTAGATAAACATAGTTTAATCCCTAAATTTTTTTTTTTTTTCGGCACCGGGGATTAAACTCACAACCTCGCACCTGGCAGACAGGCATTTAAGACACTAAACCAAACTCCTGGCCCTAGTTTTTTGAGGCAGGGTCGCCCTATGTAGCTCAGACCAGCCTTGTGCTCACGTTGTAGCCCAAGCCGGCCTTGAACTCACAACGCTCCTCCTACCTCAGCCTCTTGAGTGCTGGGATTAAAGGCATGCGCCACCACACCTGGTTTAGAAATTTCTGAATTTAAGTTCATAAATGTTTAATAAAATGAAACCTATGATAGTTATAATTTTGTATTAAGGAATATGTGCATTTTCAGAGTTTTAAGAATTCATAGGAGAATTTGGATTCTTTCTGTGACAGTTCAGCCTTGCAATTCAAATTTAAAATATATAATGGAGTTATTGATTTAGAGTTGCAATTTTTAATACAGAATATTGGAAGACTTAAACTTCAGTGTTCCCATACATATGAATTTGATTTGTTGGATTTATAACAGTTATTTAAGTATTTAGAAAGGATTTGTTGGCTAAAAGAATTGTAATCTATAAATGGAAAATCAAGCATATTTAAGTCATAAACAAAATTTAAAATGTTCTATACTATTTAGTCAAGTCTGTGAAAAGGGCTAAGTAATTGTCAACATTCCCTTAAAAATATTATCAAAAATTGTTAGATTTATAAAGAGGAAAATAAGAACTCAAAAGCTTTAAAAAGAACTGCACTTTTTGATTTATAATATTAACTGACTATTAAGTTTTTAAAATCTCTGAGTAATCCTCTTGGCACATAAAAACTTCTTTTAAGGACAATTATTATACCACACCAAAAACATCCTTAGGAGCTTAAGAAGTGAATGAAGAGAAAAATTGTGTTCAAAATGAAAAGACAAGGGAAATACATACATTTTATATGACCCAATATACCTGCCCTCTTCTATCTCTCCATACATACAGGAGAAATGCTATAAGTTAATGTGAATGAAGCAAAATATCAAGATTAATCAATAATCATTTATTACCGAATGCCCACTCTGTTTTACATTATGGGAAAATACTATAATGTGGGTTAAGTTTACAATCTAGTGAAGCAGGAAAAATGCACAAATCTGAAACAATTAGAGAACAAAATAATTCAGTTCAATAAATATTTATTGAGAGCTAACCTTGCAAGAGATACAGTGATTGGCTCCAGGGACAGGGAGGGAGCGGGCTCAAAAACAAACAGCAAGCTTTATAATTAAGTGCTAAATTGTGTATTGCAGGAGTCAAGTGAGATGTATTCAAAGAGAGATAGTGAAGTATGTATATTGGAACAGCTGAGATTTATGGATGAGGTAAGATTGATCTGGGCTTTGAAGGATGAAAAGGACTTTAATACGCAAAGGGGGACAGGGCTGGTGGGAACGGGGCTTACCATGAACTTTGTGTGCAAAGGGAATAACAAAGAAACCAGCAGATTAGAGATGCTCCTCAGGGAGTGACAGTGGAATTAGATTGTGGTGATGTATCTGAATTACACAAGACCAAAACTCACTTTAGTTACTAGTCTAAGTTACTAAAGACTAGAACTAAAATCAGTGATAATTAATATCAAACACTGGGAGAAAGTAGCATAAAATAAGATTAATTCTTATTCATCATTGAAAAAACCAACTGATACCATTTAAAATTGGTTAATCTTTTTTTAAAAAATATAAGCATATAATTGTAGACTCTTTAAGGAAAATACTAGAGGAGAAACAAAGCTAAAGTAGCTTGTTTCTGGGAATAAAACTGAGGGTGTGGAGGATGGGGGACAGGAAATGCTTGTTTTCATTACAAGCTCTTCTCTACTTGAGTTGATACAACTTTGATCTAAATATGAAAATTTAAGGCAAATATAAACTTAATTATTAGGCCATGGAACAACACAAAGCAATCAAGAATTACTATATTCTGTAAATGGAAATACCATTGCTAAAAAATAGAACGTTTTAAGTAGATTGATGTCTTTGGCTTCCAAAGTCTATTGATACACTAAAGAAATACAAAAGTGATTTAAAAAAAAAAAGGTGAGCTATTTCATGGCAAACTCTGAGGTTAATGTTAGTGCTAAAATCCACTGTAATCCAGTGAGTATTCTTGGGTCAAATGGAAAACGGGTTAAGTTTGGAAGCCTTCCCCTCGCACTGATCTCCACCAGGCCCAAACCATAGCCTCACCTTACTGAAGGTTTTCTTTCCACATTTTCAGTTGCCTGTGGTTTCAGTTACCCACTCTGTCAACTCTGCTTTGAAACATTAAATGGAAAATTCCAGAAATAAATAATTCATAAGTTTTAGATTGAGCACCATTCGAAAGAATGTGATGAAATCTGTCACTATCCTACTTCAACCCATCCGGGACGTGGATCATCCCTCTGTCCTACCTGCCTGTTTGTCACTTAGTCCTTATCAGACCTAGTGAGCACAGCGTTGTGCTCAAGGTACTTTTATTTTAGTTAGTAATAGCCCCAGAGCAAAGAGCAGTAATTCAAGGGAGGACCAGGGCACAGAGCATGGAAGGATAGATGAACTCTGGGGGAGATGACAGTGCTGCAGGGCACCTAGGAAAAAGACACAGTACCTAGAAGGGTTGGGTACTAGCCAGTTCCAGGCATCCACTGGGAGTTTCAGAACATTACCCCTATAGAAAAGGGGAGAATTACTGGGTCTAATTTTTTATTTATAGGCTTTCTATTTTTCTGTTCTTAAGAGGGTCCTCAAGTCATATAAGCTTCAAGCCCTGGATGACCTGAGTTTGAACTAAGATCTTCTTGATACCATACAGTTCTTTAATGTTTATCTTATTTGATGTTTCCTGGAATGAACTTAATGTATCCTTTTAATGTCACTTTTCATCAAGGCACATAGTCTTAATTATGCTAATAAATAATTTTTATTCAAAATAAAAATCCCTACTTGATTCATTAAGCAATAGCAAAGCATTTAAATTTTTAAGTAAGGAAATGACCAAAGGGGAGTAGCCATTTACAAAACATTCCTTTGACATAGTTGAAACAAAGTCGAGAGAGACTTGAAGCAGAGTGACCAGCTGGGAGCGATTCCATGAACTGGTGGGTAAGGTAGGAAAGTGTGGATCAGAAGAAATGCAGAAAATGGAACTAGATTCAAGAGAGATTTGAAAATAGAAATGACCAGGTCTGATTACCAACTGATGAAGCATCCCACAAAGATGGCCATTTACCATACTTCCACATATACGTCAGAACAGAGCCTCGTGTGTTAAAGATTTCTTACCAGTTTCCACTAAAAATTTGGTTGGTAAAACCAACTTGAATGAACTCATGCTGTCAGAACTTCTGGAACTTTAACTAAATATTTATGGACCGAATTCTAAAAAAAAACAAACCCAGAATTCTACCAACAAGTTTCTAAAACAGTTAACTTTCTTTTATTAACAAAATCTTGAATGTTCTAGCCCTGGATGTGTGTTAATATTCTTGTGCATAGTCTTAGGAACATGTGCTGATGAGAGAGGCTAATAAATGGATTCAATTAAACCACTCAGCAGTCTTCTGGACTAAGGGAGTTCTCGCTTAGACACAGTTTATATCCTGTGGCAGAGAGAGAATCTACATTCTGTTGCAGGAAGCACATAACAGAATTATTCAACAGTGGTAAAGCCACTTGGTAAGCAACAACAAACACCAAGATAAACAACATTGAGAAGGATAGCTAAATATTTCTTATTAATCTTGCAAGCTGGTATTTTGTAATACTGCCTCTACGGTATATTTTCGGTCGTGTGTATGCAACGTAAGGATTCTTTTTTGTTGTTTTGTTTTTTCTTTTGGTCATATACATATCTTACTAATAAACCATATGTATACATATATTCCTTCTTAACAATTTAAACTCCATTAGAAAGTTGCATCTAATCCTTGTTTTCTCAGCCTCCCTACCCACGCCCTCCTCATCCACTGTAGCTTCAAGTTTGCTACCTCTCCCCAGGAACTTCCAGCCAAGATTGATACTTATACCAAATTTAGTGATCTTTATTTCTATGACCACTCAGCTGCTTTTCATACTATTGAACTCTCTCATTATCCTAACTTCTTCGCACAAACAGAAAAGCAAACCAAAGAAAAGCAAACAAACAAATAAAAATTCCTGGATTTGCTGCTCTTCTCTATTTCATCTCAGTCTTTTGCTGGATCATTCACTTAATGAATAATTTAATACAGTCCCTGGATTTTGTTTTCCAGCTCTCTTTTCCTCTGGTAGATGCTCTCCATGCTTTTATCCCCTCTAATAGATTGAATCACCATCTGCAAGTGATGATCAAGCTTCAGAGTTACAGATCCAACGAGCAATGATAGAACATCTGGCTGCTGCAGAAGCCTCCCAAGTTTGAACATCCAAAACCAAATTCATCTTCTCTTTGCCCACGTGTTCCTGTCCTGAGCTCACCACTTTGTTGAACAATGTTATGATCCACCTAGCTTTGCTATTGTAGGATATTGATACCAGTATAGGCAAAGCTTTGCAATACCTTCAAAGCTGTGCTTCGTTATTTTTCATTAGCCTGAGCTCATCAGACATGATTCATTGCTTTCATCCTATTTTTCATGTAACTTTGAAAGTCAGTCATTTTGGAAAGATAAAATGTCTCATGAACTATTTTGGCAGATATATAAGAAGCCTACATAGTTCTCTCTCATCGGCTACTGATCCCATTCATAAGGGCAGGGCCAGGGCTGGGGATGTGACCCAGTAGTAGACCACCTGCCGAACTGCACAGTCCCCAATACTGAAAAAAGAATCCAAAAGTCAGGAGTTTGTGACTTAATCACTTCCCAAGAGCTCCACCTTTTAGCACCATTGCATAGGACATTACATTTCAACAAATGAATTGTAGGGAACACAAATGTTCAGACCACTGCACACATCTACTTTACATGAATACTGTGATGATACAATGAAATATTGTGAATATTTCAATGATATTGTGAATGATACAATGAATATCTTGATGCACTAGATATTCTTCTGAGTGGGAATAGATTCAGTGACCAGGAGCAGGGATGACTGCTACTTTAACTCATAAAGAAATTCTCACAATGTCTCGAAATTAAAAAGAAAGAAAGGAAGTAGAAAACCAAAGAGGACGCTTTGAATATTATCAGCTACCTCCTCTAGAAATACTTTCAGTTGCCTTCTGTAAAACAAGCAGCCCAGGAGATGGTTCTGCAGTTAGGAACAAGGTGGGGCACATCAGACCATCCCAGGGAATAGGAATCGTTTTCTAAATCGGCCTATGGTTGAGGTGTAAGGGTGGGGTAGAGGGGAACACAACTCTGATCAAATGATTGTCACCAGAATCCCAGTGTAAAAGAAGAACCAAGTTGGTGACATTTGGTGCCAAGTTATACCCATGCTTCAAAAAACCCACACTGCATGTACAAGTCTAGCTACCAATCACCAGCAGCTTCACAAGGACCCAAAGGTACCCAGCAAACACTCCCTTCTCTGTTCCTTATGGGGAGCCCTGAGATGGAGCTCCTTTAGAATGGGCCACAAAGTACACCTGTGCTTACAATTCACACACAGGGACTGTGTTACTAGTCTAGTCACTGGTTAAACTGACCTCCAAGTCGACCCCTTTGTACCCCAAAAAACCAGGCCAGACTCTTTTTCTAAGGCAGCTGTCTTCAAAGTGGAGTACTCGTGTACTCCTGTAAGATCCCTGAAGACTTTCTGAGGGGTACAAAGAAAAGGATGGTGTTAAGGGAGTCAGTTTCCTCAACCTTTATGAGTCCTATCTATCTGAGAACAAGTTTGATGTCAAAATAGCCTCTTTAGCTCATCTTTTACTATACTGAAGAAATTCATACCTTATTCTCATTCCAAATCTTATTGCAGTGCAGTCCCAAGCACCTGCGGGCACCAGCAAAGGACAAAGTGTTAGACTAGGCGTTGAGGAAGCAAAGAATGTTAAAAGTTTGAAATAAATACCTTTGCTAATCAGATGGGAACTTATTCTTTGCTTTCCACAAGATTGAATGAAATAGGCTCTCATGACAAATGATTTTTGGCAAATGACCCCAGAATTCAAATTATCTGGGGAGAATATTACTTACTTTCAACTGGGCGTGGTAGTACATGCTTAATTCCAGCACTGGGGAAACTGAGGAAGGAGGGTCATGAATTTGAGGCCAAACTGGACTGCATAGTGAGCATCTCTCTCAATAATTAATTAATTAATCAATTAAAAACTACTTCCATCACCTATTAATAATTTTTCTTTTATGTGTGTAGACATGTATATGCATGTGTGACATAAGATAAAAAACAGAATAGATGCTACAGCAATCTCAGCCTGTTAACACCTAATAGAGACATTCATAGATATATCAGCTAATTGGAAGAAAAGCCACATTCACTTCAGTAGGATATATATTGTTAATAAAAATTAACACTTATAGCCATGTAATCATATGTAATTTTTAAATTAAAATTTATATTTATTTTGTTGATGAGATATAAGTATGGCTACATAAATCCAAGGAGAAAAAAAATGATACAAAACCTGCCAGTGTTAAAGAAGAGCTTGTTCATGAATTTTTTAAGTGAATGATGATGGGTATCTGATTGCTGTGGTATTTGGATCCCATTAGAAACATTTTAAAAAGTGATGTAACGGTTTTATTCTAGAATGTCAATTTTTGCAATACACCAGATATTATACCCTTTGCTATGACTTCCACTTATGCCAAACTGTGACTGCCATTTCTAAAAAGCTTGGGATCGACTATTTTTCAATACTCTTCATCTAGGGGGCACAAGCACCAAAGGATCTAAAAATGACGACTATTATAGAATAGCGGTCCCCTAATCTTCTCACAAGAAAGCATCACCTCTGAAACTTTTTTTAAGACAGTAGTTTTATTTTCCTATATCTATTTACATACACCCAAAAATCAAGTAATAGAAACCTAATAGGCATTCGGTAACATTTATGTTATTAAATTAACTTATTAGTCATCAAAATAGCATCTTATACGAATTTAAAGATTTTAGCTTACATATACTCGAAGTATACAGTCCACTTATCTAGACTGTGTGTGGGGCATCCAGTGATTCCCATCTCTGCACTCACATCTCAGTCTCTGGCTTCTGAACAAGGAGGCTCCAGACAGGTTCCTTGGACCTTTGCAGGGCTCTTTCCCTATTCAAGGGCTGGGAAAGTACTCAGGCCACTGCAAGGGACATTCTGCAGAAAGGGCCACAGACTCA
Organism: Dasyprocta punctata; assembly: GCA_004363535.1. Taxonomy (NCBI): domain Eukaryota; kingdom Metazoa; phylum Chordata; class Mammalia; order Rodentia; family Dasyproctidae; genus Dasyprocta; species Dasyprocta punctata. The sequence goes on along the minus strand of RJWM01007036.1, from coordinate 44,508 downwards.
AATGCTTACTGCAGCCAAGCAGGTAGCTTAAATGAGCAAGCCTGCCTAGGGCTAAGAAAAGAGGGAAAAGTTGGATGTAGGGTACGCAGTAGCCCACTGTGTGCTTGGCTTGAAAAGGGAGCTGCTTTTTTTTTTTTTTTTTTTTTTTTTTAGCTCCATCCATTTGTGGAGGGGGTTTGTGCTACATGAAGCTTTTTACTTTACAGGGAAAGCTGGATTTTGGGGGCTAATTTTAATTCTGGATTCTTAATTCATTTTAGCACACACACACACACACACACACACAAAACCTGATCAGACCAACCTACACAGAACAGGGATAAAAATTCAGCTATCGGGCCTCCACTTTGCAGTATCTGCACCAGTGCTACACAGCTAGGTCCCAGGTTGAAGAATTGTTTGTTACATTCCACAGTGAGCTGTGCATAGCAACTGAGAACAACATTTAGAAACAGCGGTAACAGTTGGACAGAGTAGTTTTCTCAATCTAATAATACAAAAATTGGCTTATACTTTGTATGTCTTTTTCATTTACTTCTCCAATTTTTTCAACAAAAAATATCAATGGGCAGCAAATTAAAATTCTTTGCCCACATACTGTTCAAAATGAATCGTCACAGAGTTAGGCATGATGCTACAACTGTAGTCTCAACTATTTGGGAAGCTGAGGCAGGAGGATGTTTTGACTCCAAGAGATCCAGGCAGCCTGCACAACAAAGTGAGACCCTGTCTCAAGGGAAAAAAAAACATAGCATTGCCATGGTCTTCATCAAAGCAAAAAATGTATTTGAAGATGTTGCCTTTATAAACCAAGATTAGGCCTTGGTAGCTGAACGTCAGACTCTGTAATATTCTCATGGACCACTTAAAGAGACAAGCGTGTGAATTAAAATGTACCCAGTTTTAACCAGCTGACAAGTATTTGGCAGTGAAGCCCCAGAAGGTGACCTCTTTTCCCCAGAGGAATGGAAGAAATGTCATGAGTCACTACTGCAAGATTGCGCCAAGGTTGCTCCAGGCCAACTGTGGGAGGAATGGCCTGATAGAGACCCACGCCTACCAGTCCCAGGTCAAGGGGCAGTGAGTGTTTTCAGGCTGATTGTGTGTCAGCCTCTTCCCAAACTGAGCTGCTCCAAGGCTAGCCTCCTGCTCGCCCATGTCCCCAACATGGCCCCTTCCCACAGAATTCTTTCCTTTCCAGCTCAGGATAGGGCCATTCTGGGTGCTGACCTTCAATACCTAGCAACCAAAGCTTTACTCTTAGAGGTTCTGCCCAGTTTGACCTCTAGCCCTGTCTCTTTGCTTAGGTGGAAACTGCAGGGTGGGAAGTTGGTTGCCAGTGAGGAATCAGAGCTTAATACCCAGATCTAGGTAGCTGACACCCTGCAAGCAGGAGAGCTGTAGTGGGCAGTTTTCTCTAGAAGGCGCTTAAGCACAGCCAGACTAAAAAAAAAGTGTTTAGAGGTATAAGGGCTCATCATCTTGAGACCAAAGAGACAGACTCTCAAGGTCTGCACACTCCTCTCCAATGAACTAGGGAAATCCCCTAAATAAACCGTCCATGTCTGGGGTGAGCACCTCACTCTTCCCCTTCAGCAGCTGCAGGAGAAGGGCCTGAGCTTCCCCAGCTGTGTGCATGGCCCCAGGGGAACTTTATCCAAGCGGCTGGGGCTAGGGTTAGGGGCAGTCTGGTGGGAGAGTACTCCTTAAGGCCATCTGGAGGGAAGTAATCATAATCTGCAAATTCTCCTGAAATAATGGAGTACAAAGAGAAATACATTGTTTCATTGTTGACAAATATGTTTGCTATTCCTCCTGCTGGGGAGCTGTGAATACTTTGATATCATCAATCAGAGATCACTGAGGAACAGAGGGGTAAGACAAGGCCAGTGACTAACAGCTCGTTCAGAATTCTCTAGTCAGCTAGTTTGAGGCTGGCTCCCATTCTTTGCAATACAAAATATTAAAATAATTTAAATAAGATCAGCCCTGCGTGCATAATGAAAGGAATTACCTGTTTGACCAAACAGGAAGGTTCCATATTGTATGACTTAGGAAGTTTTTTATTTTTTAACTTGTAACAAAAGTACAATAATCTATAGAATTAGTTATTTAAGCTATTTCAAGTACGATTACAGCATCAGGGAGGGAAGAGAACATCTAAAATACATACAAGTATTTTTAAAAAACTCATTCTAGGAAAAGGAAATACCAGAATAGTAAGATAAAGGAGCTCTAATTAACTACAAATTCATCCATCTCCTTCCTGCAAAAACTGAGACACTTTTCTACGGCAATTTGCTTGGAGAGCAGTTTTGCACCATAAATCTGGGACATGTTTTTTATGTGTGTGTTTGCCCTGCATGAAGCTTAAAGGAAAAACAGCAACCAAACCATCCAGCTCAGCCTTGGAGGGAAACAGAAGACCTAATCACCCGTGATGGCGATTACATAATAAGAGAATGGCGCGCGCTCTCCCCAAGCCTCAAAAGAATCAGTCTTTGGGTTCTTGTCATTGAGGTTGCCTTTCTTTTTTATTTTTATTTTTACTTTTTTTCTTCTCCAAGATTACTAAAATGCTTCTTAAAGATCAACTGAATGTCTTTGGTAGAAATAGAGGTCACTTAAGGATGATTTAATAAGTGCACCCCCAAGCCAAAATGAAGCCTGTATCGATAGCTCAAGTGCACCCGCATTCAGTGCAGCAATCACTCCTGATCTGCTTCTAACGGGTGCCTTCAGATGACCCCTAGGAAGAGCAGGCCTCGCTCGGAGCAGCCGCCCCTCCCCGGCCCCAGGCGCTGGGCCCTTTCTTGGGCAGCGGAGTGCTCCTCTCTTAGATAATGCCAGGTACTCTGGAAAGTAGCCGTGCAATAATACACAAACCCCTGATGATGTCAGCGTGTTATTGACTTTCCAAGTCTGAATGACTGAGCAGAGGAGCGGGGGTGGGGCGCGATCCATCCGGCGGCGCGGGGACCGGCCAAGCGAAAATGGGCTCGCGGGCCGGCGGGGGAGGGGCGCTCGCAGCAGCCGCTGCGTTGGAGTCGCTGTAGCCAAGCCCCGGCGGGGCTGCGGCTCCGGGCCCTCCGATGTTGACGTTGGGTCAAAAATTCCTCAGGCAGAAATAACTGATACAGACCCCGACCCACCCCTCCGGAAGTTCGGCCCACGTGGCAGCGCTGGTTTACAAAGCGGGGGTGGGGGGTGGGGGTGGGGGAGGCTCCAAGGGGAGCAGGTCCGAAGGCCTCCCCGCTGTCGCTGCCTCCCCCAGCCCCGCACCGAGCCGTGCTCCCGGCGCTGGCGCCCAGGGTCCCCTCGCCTGGTGGGTTTCCCGCCACCCAGGGCCCTCTTGGAAATTGCACCCCAGCAGTGGTGACATTTTATGGGCCCTGTCGGTGCCTCGTTTAGGAAGCCAGCAGCGCAGGTGCAGAGTGCTGGGCTCCCGTTCTCACTCTGCAAATTGACCACAGGGCAATCTTGTCATTTTCCAGGCTAGGTGTGAACCAGGCTGGGTTGCCCTTAAATGGAATTGCTTTGGAGGCCCGGATCCGGAGGCGAATTCTCCAAACTGGGGCGTGGCCTCCACGGGGGCTGAGGCCTCCTCCAGGCCTGCAGCGCACTCCACCCGGCCTCGCTGGTGGCCTCCTGGGGACGAGGGCCCGCAGCCCTCCCGCCTGCAACGCCCTGCCTCCCAGCTCCCGGCCTGTGAACTGCTTCCAGAAATCGAGGCCCAGCCTGAGGCCCTGCCACACCCCGTCGGGAAGGGCTCCCCAGCAGGGCTGGTGGGAGCTCGTCGTGGCACAACCACACCGAGGCTCTGAAAACGCTCGCTCACAATCCTGCTCGCCGGTTTATTAGCTGTGTGAGCGTGGACTGGGTGCTGAACCTCTCTGTAGCTGCATCTGTGAAAAGAGAGTCGCAAAGGTCCTCTCAATGATTGTGAGGGTTAAGTGAAATCCAGATTTCACAAAAACCTCCCATTTTCAACTATGCAAGGCCTTGCCTGCACTAGGAAAGTTCCACGAGTCAGGCCAGAGGCCCTGTGGCCGTTTATGGGAAGAGGATCAGCACTAGCGCTAGACCCACGGTTTCCTAAGGGCAGCCCTTCCCCCACCCCCTGCTTTGTGGAGCCTGCAGCCTCCCCATCCACCCACACCCACAGGATTACCGGAAGAGCCGTTTGTCTCGGGGGTGGGGTGGGGGTGGGGAGTGAGTGGGGAATGTGTCTCGGACCTAAACTGGACCAGTCACAGCCCTTCTCAAATCCCACTCCCCCACCTTGCCACAGGGGATTGGTTCTGGAGTGAAGAGCTGACACATTTTAGTCCAATCAGCAGCCTTCTAGGGGAATTTTGAAACTAGAAGTGAAAAAGACAATTTCTCCCTAGGGAAAAATTGCAAACTACTATAAAGTTGGGAACCTTGTCTGTGACCGCATGGACCATCACTTGGAGGAGAGGCTAATATAAAGACAGAGCTAGAGGGACAGGGAGGAGTCTCAGGACAGAGATGGAACTGAAAGGCCTAGAGGGGCCTGAGATTGTTAATGACACTGGTTCCTGTGATACGGCCCTGCCTGTCCCAGATTCCTCGTTGCAATCACTAATTTTTACAACGATTTCTCACTGTTTAATTTAGTTTATGTTTCTGCTACTTGCAACCACAAAAAAGTCCACACGGATATTTATTAGCCCAAGACTTGTAATCCCCACCCCCACCCCAGAGCAGAGTTTTGTCTCTGCCCGCAGTGGGTGTTGCAATACCCAGGAACAAGGTGCTAAAGAAATGCTCTTCACTTTTCACTGTGGTTTGCGTGAACCGGAAGTGCCCCGGTGGCTGTTGGAACAGACTTCTGATAATGTAACCGGGAAGCATTACGTTTTTGCTGCAGACTCCTCAAAGCCCAGTCTATTCTGCCCTAGTAGTAATCAGGGTTTATTCGAGTGAATAGAAAGAGAAAAGAGAATGAAATTATCCCCTCTGAATCACATTTAATAAAAATCTTGAAGAAAATGAGTGAATTGTCAAGCTTAATAATTCCCCCTGGGTTTGGCTAGAGGGAGAGTGAGGTAATGTACAGCATTCAACATTTATGGGACAGCAGATCTACATTTTATGAGAAGAAAATGCAGTAGTGGCTTAACCTTTTTTTTTCTCCCTCATTTGTTTCCAAAAGGTTTTTTTTCCAGCTCATGAGTCATTTCCAGTCAGATTCAAAGACAAAAGCTGGCTAATTCTGTGTCCATGAGTCAGGTTCCCACCCTGCCTTATCGAGAACACCCTTCTAGCTCCAAGAAGGCCCAGTAATTTCCACCCTATCAGGCACTCAACTGGAACCTGTTACACAGTGTGTCTGGGGAGAGCTCTTAAAGAGCAGTGCTGGGCCCTCCCATCTCCTTCTGGCGCCTGGCAGCTGACCTCAACTGCTAGCACCTCAGAGTATTTCCTCCCCATTTTTTATTTTCAGTCTGGAACTGCTGGTGCAATCTCAAGGTACACTGCAGAACGCAGAGAAGTGCAGGTGAATACAAAAGGAGACTCGATCCTTCCAGAAACTTACCACATAATGAAGGAGAAGGAAAAGAATTCATGTTAGCCAAGCTTTCCATGCAGCATTTTATCTGGTCCGCTGTTTCCAACTTGTTGAGACACTAGCTCAGAGATGTCCTTGACTCTTTATTTTACAACCTGGTCTCTACTTCCCTCCCCAACTGTCTCCCCCCCACCCCCACCCCATGACCTAAGGCTCCCTCTTTTAGAGGTGATCTTTTCCTTCTGATAATGGTAACACATCCACCTGTCTGCTCGTGCCAAAGAATTGATTTGTCCTTCTCCCTCATTCTCGTAAGCTGGATCGTCAGTTGGTTTACCACCGAAAGACATCTACCCATGTACTTGTCACCACCTATACTGCCACCTCTCAGGAAAACAATCCTCATCTCTCCACTGGGAACCGAATCACACTGTTAAGCAGATAGTTAGACATCAACAGGGCTGCGGGATGAAGGGGGGTGGGTCCAAAATAGCATTTATTGATAGCTAATTACAGAAAAAACTTCAATGTACAAATCATTTATAATCATTTGTTAACTCAAACCTACCGTGACCCCACAGGGCACAATAACATTTTAAAGCTACACATTGTGTACAGTCCTTCCGATATCTGGCCACCTGGCCATCTAGTTCTACAAGGCACACGGCATTCCTGGTGATATCAGATGAGGGAACATTCATTCTTTAAAGACCCTCTCTTCCTGAGCACAGACCTGATTTAGACTTTTAATATGATTAAGGTCCCTGAGAGAACACTGACCACCTAAAAGGAACAAGGAAGATATTTCTGAGGGATCACCATTCCACAGTAACCCCTAAGAGAAATGTGGACAAGCATCATAATGGCATTTGTTGCCTGAACCCCAGGAGTAACTTCAGTGTACAGAAAATGGTACCCAAACTTGCAGTTGGTGCAGATGTTTTACTGGCACTGTCCACCTCCTTGCTTACAGGTGTGAGCGTCTACTTTACAATAAATTGTACCTATCCTCCAGGTCAATGGTCTTGCTAAATCTTCATCAAGAGCACAAAAGACAGAGGACCATGGAAGTGAGGGTCTAGTTCCTCACTGCATCAGCGATTTCCTGGTGACAACACTGAGAGCTCCACCCAAACACTTAGCCCAGGTCCTGACAGCCACACGATCTGCAGCCTTCATGCATTCACTCTCCTCTCCCCAGCTGAGGTCTCTCCAGTTGCCTGAGACCCTCTCTCTTCTTCCCCTATCCCACACCTTCCTCTCTGAAAGCCTCTGCTGTTAGGTTGTCCGGCTTCTTCCGGCCCTTCCTGAGACAGGCTTCTTCACATTTGTATTTCTCGTCTCTTCTTATCAAGGCACTAAGCCTATTCCTCCATGACCTGATTACATCTCAAAGTCCCCACTCCAAATACCATCACACCGGGATTAGGACTTCCATATACAAATCAGGGCGGGGGAAGGGTGGACAAGTCATTCCGTTCATAGCGGTATCTCCTGGGTTTCAGTTCAGTGGTCTCCTTGCTAGTAAGGTAGTCCATGACCGCCACACCTCATGTTCTACCACACCACACAGTTTATGGCCCACACAGTTCTTCTAATCTTTAGTGATCAGTTACTTCTTTCTTCTTTTGCTAACTTCTGTACTCTCTGTCTCAGGTATTTGCCGTCCAGCACTCCACCAAAACTTCTCAAGGTTATTAATGACCTCCACATTCCTAAATCCAATGATCAGTTCTTAGACTCATTCTAGTTATTATATAAGCAGGATCAAGGTAATAGACCACTGGTTCAGGACTCTGGAAACATTTTCTTCCCATGAGATCCAGGATACTCCCTCTATTGAACTTTCTCCTCCCTTACTGACCATGCCTTCCCAATCTCCTTACTTACTTCTTTGCTGTAACCATCCCTGTCCTTTGAAGGTTGGGACACTTCACATCCAAATCCTATAAACTGTATTTTAAAAACAGATCCTCAGCCTGTCTGCCTCTCATACCACTACTACTGCTACCTTGATCAAAACTACAGTCTTGATGATTGCAGTGGCTTCACAACTATCACCCCATTTCTGCACATCTAACTGTCCACAGCACAGTAATCAGAGCGATCACTTGGAAATTTGGCAGGCCATGTCACTTCCCTGAACAAAACCCTCCACTTGCTTTCCATTCTACTCAGAATCAAAGCCACAGCCCTGACAGTGACATTCAAGGCTACTATATCTGCCCCCACTACCCATTCTCTCCCAACCTCCTCTACTCTTCTGCTTTCTCAATGCATTCAAGTACATCAGCCTTTCTGCTGTTTTGTAAACACAATAGCCACTTCCTGTCTCAAGAGCTCTGAGACAGCCATTACCTCTCTTAGAAAGCTAATCTCTAAGATGTTGGCATGGCTTGCTCCCTCTATCAGGTAGCTATTGTTGCAGTAACACTGCAGAACTGAAACATTCCCTGACCTTCTCAGAGAGGCCTGCACTATATAAAATGCAAGCCCATTCCCACTTCGAGGACAACTAGGGCTCCCTGTCTAACTTCTGCATAGTTTTCATCACTCTGTAAAATGCTGTAATAATGCTTATCATTTGTTTCCCCTATAGTGTAGGATCACTTTATTTACTGCTATATCCCCAGCACTGAGAACAATGCCTGACACTCATTAGTCACCATGCATTAAATACTTGCCGAAGGCCAGGCATGGTGGCTCATGCCTTTAATCCCAGCACTCCAGAGGCTGAGGCAGGAGAATCTTTGTGAGTTAGAGACCAGCTTGGGCTACAAAGTGAGTTCAAGGCCAGCCTGAACTGCATAGTGAAACCCTGTCTCAAAAAATAGGGCTGGGAATTTAGCTCAGTGGCATAAGTGCTTGCATGGCAGGCACAAGGTTATGAGTTTGATCCCCAATACCAACAAATAAACAAATAAATAAATATTTATTGAATAAATATAGATTTTTGAGAATGAAATTTTATAAGTAGGTGCCTAGAATTTTGCTGTGAGAGTAGGCAGTAATCACAGCAGAAATAGAACTAGAGAAATTAAGTAGAAACCATATTTTTCAAAGGCCTTATATGCTATATTAAGATGTTAGGTCTTTATCCTGCAGGCAATGAAACAACATTGAATCCTTTAAGCAGCGGACTCTCATGAATGTGAATGTGCCTAAAACGGCTCTGAGAACATCATGGAATAGATCAGGGCACAGACTGGTGGCCCAGAGCCCAGGTGACAGGCCATGGGCTGCTGGATTGACAAGCAGGAAGTTCAAATTGAGCCTCTCAGTTCAAGATATGTGAGCAGTTGCTGACTTTGCTCATTGGCCCTGTCAACGGTTCCCAACAAAACCCAGAAAGAAAATACAAAACTCAGATGTTGGGAAAGAGGTCATTATAGCTGGACTTCTTTCAATTGAGCCATAAACTATAGGTATCACCTGAGTGTGTATTGCAAGAATAATAATCACTGACCCTTATATCATACCAAAGAGCTTTCAAAGGATTTTCCTATTTCACCTAAAGACTAAAAGACTCAAAGAATTTTAGCCAGTATATTTAAGTATCTAGCCGTTTCACTGGTTAAAAAAGGAAACAACACTTGCATCCTGAAATAACACCAGGAAAATTTTTCTAGTGAACTTCTGAGAATATAGTCAAATGCAATCTGGGGCCCTACTTTTTTCTTTCTAAAACCACCATATTGGACATTAAATTTTCAGAGATGGAAGGTTAGTAGTACTTTTCAGTCTGGTACCGCAGGTTCTGTAGAATCCATCAAATGACTTGCCTCTCCACAGTTTAGTCACTTAATTATGTGCACAGAGACACACACAAAGTCACCAACAGGTAAAGTAGATACTTTCCCTAGTGACTTCTGTAAAGGGTTAGAGATTATACTCTGCTTCCTCCAACCACTGAGAAAGCATTCAGGCTTATAAGAATATTTATGGGGCTACCAGGAGTTCCCCTTTAGTCCCCCTAATCTGTTACATCCACCTGAAGAGGTTTGTTTCTACATAAATCATCTTTATATACCCCACACGCCTTTCTTCCTTGGCAGAAACTCAATCTGACCATGCCTGTATTTGAATGTTACGGCCCAAGAAATTCATTTCATATTGACACGCAAACATTCAAAGGTGGAAGTGGCTTTAGAAATTATCTAGGGTCTCTAACCTCTTCAGTTGCTGGATGAGGGAAAAAACCCAAATTCAACAAGCAAAGGGACGTTAAAAGGAAAAAAATCAATGCTTACTAAATTGCTGTCATGATTATGCCTGTGGCAGGCGGAAATCCTTCCATCCATGATTTCCTGTATCCCTCCATGGGGCAAAAAATCTTGAAGGTAAATGTGTTAGTCAAGATTCCCCATGGAAACAGAAATAGTGGGATAGGTATCGATAGAAACAGGGAGACAGAAAAAGAAGTGGGAAGGGAGTACTAAGAGACTGAGAGATTGATTAGAAGGAACTGTCCATGCAATTATGAGGCTGCCAAGTGCAGGATGACCACTCAACTGGAGCTCCAGAAAGAACCTATGTTGCAATTCAAGTCCAAAGAATTTCCTCTTGCTGGGGAGGGGTGAATGTTTTGTTCTAGTCAAGTCTTCAACAGATTAGAAGAGGTCCTTCCACATTTTTTTTCTTGGTAGTAGAAATCAAACCCAGGAGTGCTCTACTACTGAAATACATCCTCAGCTCCCCCTCCCGCTTTTTTTTTTTTTTTTTGCAGCACTGAGGATCGAACTCACACCTCACGCCTGCCAGACAGGTGCTTAAGCCACTGAGCCAAACTCCCAGCCCTAGTTTTTTGAGGCAGGGTCCCACTATGTAGCTCAGGCTGGCCTTGTGCTCGCGTTGTGGCCCAAACCGGCCTCGAACTCACAACGCTCCACCTACCTCAGCCTCCCAAATGCTGGGATTAAAGGCGTGCGCCACCACACCTGGCTCCTCAACCCTTTCTATTTTTTATTTTGAGGTAGGTTCTTGCTAAGTAGCCCAAGCTGTTCTTGAATTTGCAACACTTCTGCTTCAGCTTCCTGAGTAGCTGGAATTATAGCGTTCTACCTTAAAGAGGGCAATTTGTTTTACTCAAAATCCACACATTTAGGGCCTCAGGTTCTATAGTGAGCATAAAGGGAAAGGGGAAAGCACTCATTTAAATGTTCATTTCATCAAAAACACCCTCTCAAAAACACCTAGAATCATGTTTGACCAAATATGTAAGTACTGTGGGTCCAAGCTAAGACATAAAATTATCACTGTGGACAATATCATAATTTTACAAATAGAATTGAAAGCTGCTCACCATGCCCCCAACCTGAATCGCTTAGAGTAAGTCACCTTGTTGATTAGCTAGGACTGGAACTTGGGACTTTTACACTCCAAAGAGTCCTTTTTTCCTAATAAATTGTGTTTTTCTATTCAATGAAAATAACATTTTTGAATGCCTGGTGTCCTAGTATTTGCCAGGTACACTGTTAAATAATTTACTTAAGTGCCCATTTAACAGATTGCTATTGTATGAATACGGACGTGGAATCCTAAAGTCTTCAATAAGAAGCTCAAAGAAGCAGACAAGTACTGGCATTTGATACAGGTCTGTGTGGTTCTAATACTTCCCACCATCTGGCATTTTTAATGATGTTCTCCCTGCTGTTTTTCTTTCTGTCAGTTTAGCAGGATGTAATTTCTCCCCCAAATTTAAAGAAATGACCCAGAGTTTTCCTCTACTGTTTCCTTATTTGAAAGTGAATTTTGAGATACCAGACATATAGGATGAGGAAGCTGATTTAAATATAAATAGCATATATTAAAATTAATGTAATACATAAGTTAATATATATTAACTAATTACATACAAATTCTTCCACATCAAAATGAATATTGCACCAAATTAAAAAAAAAAAAGTACTCCTGACACCCATGTACTTCTTCCACTACTCAAAATTCTTCTGTAGCTTCTCTTTTGAAATTACCTTCAGGGCTTGTATCACTTGCTTTTCTAAAATGGTTTTAATGTTAGCAAGTTGTTCATTGTTTGGTTTGATTTTTGGGAAACAGCCCAAAGTCATTTGATGCCAAATCTGGTAAACAAGGTACATGATCAAGCTATTACAATGTAGATTGGGGGGGGGGGGAATGAGGCATGACTGTAACAGAGATTTTTTTTTTTTTTTTTTTTTTTTGGTACATCTGGAAAAGGGACTTCAAGGAAAACTGGGTCTCATTTTGAGCAATGACAGCAACATGAGTGCCAAAATGACAGCGAATTGAATCAACATTGAAGTTACAGAAAGATACCTTTCAAGTTGTAGTCCAGAGATTTTCTCCTCTTTTTTCTGTTCTTTTTTTCTTTTTAATTCATTTGTTTATTTTAAATTCTGGTTAATGCAGAGATGATCAGCAACGGGTTTTTCTTGAAAGTATTTTCTCCTTTTTCAGTGAGCACAAAGGAAATATAGGGAGGGAAACGATTCTTCCTCCAAAAGCAAATTAGAGAACTGCAGGTCTTTAAAGTTTAAGAATGACTCCCTGCCGCACAGCTGCCTCTCTTAATGTCCCTTCACAATCCCCCTTAGAATCCATACGTGGAAGTCCCCTTAGATTCCACACATAATTAACACTTGGCAGAAATCAGCAGTATCAGCCTGAGGCTTTCTTAAATTTCATTTAAGAAATTCAGATTTCCATGGGAGTGATTAGAGGAAGGGAACAAAGGCCCCACTACTCTCACAGTATTCCCAGTTGCTGAACTTTACATGAAATATAAAGATGTCCTTAGCCAGTTGAAAGGTATTTACTGAGCATCTGCTATATGCAGGGTACTGTGCAGGTGTTGAGAGAGCTCCAAAGTAGTGCAAACAAAGTTCCAATTCTCGTTCATTTTACTAGGGTCACTACAGACCCTAAATGAGTCCTGATGTGAACAGGGGAAAATTTGACTAAGGAGTTGGAAGGAACAGAAAAGAGCAGGGAGGTGAGCGGTATTGAAGCACGGCTGGGATGCAGATGGCTAGAGCTGGGGGAGGGTGTCTCGGGCCAGAACAGCAAGACTCCAACAGTAGAAATGGACAATGTGTAGTCACATCAGCGCATGGAGACTGAATGAGGAAGATTTGCAAGACAGGCTAAGAATGGAACCCAGGGAGGCTGTAGAAAGCCTGCTTGTCATTTGGCATGTCTAGGGGATTTACTAAGTTTCAGGGACTGTTTTTACATTAGCTAACCATGGAATCTATATATTCAAGGTGCATAATGTGATGTTTTGATATATTTACACAATGAAATGGTCACTGGAGGGCTTTTAGTTTGTTTTTTGCTTTGTTTTGCTTGTTTGTTTTGTTTTGGTTTGGTTTAGTTTGGTTTTTGGAGATGGGATTTTGCTATGCAGCCCAGGCATACCCTGAACTGATCATGGCGATTCTCCAGCCTCAGCCTCCTGGATGCTAGGATTATAAACATGCACCACCATCCCCAGCCTGAAAAGGTTACTGTAATCAAGCAAATTAACATATTCACTATCCTGTACAGTTACACTCCATATGTGTGTGTATTTGTGTGTGTGTAGTAAGAGCATGAAGTATCTACTTGCCCAGAAAATTTCAAGTGTTCACTGTAATACTGCCAATTACAGTCCTTATGTTGTACCTTAGATCTCTAGACTTACTCATCTTACTTATTTGTGACTTCGTACTTTCTGACGTACATCTCTGTGTCCGACCTCTTTCCTGTGCATGTTAACTGCCATTTTATTCTCTATGTATTCAACTTTTTAAATATCCACACAGGGGCCAGGGATTTAGCTCAGCAGCACAGTGCTGCCTGGTAAGTGCGAGGCCCAGGTTCAATTCCTGATACCAAAAAAAAAAAAAAAAAAAAAAAAATCCACACATAAATGAGATCTTGAAGTGCTTTTCTTTCCCCACCTGGTTTATTTCATTTCAGGTTCATCCCTGTGGTCTTTTGATGACTTAATTTTCTCATGAGAAATAAGGTTATCAAGCTGGGCGTGGTGGCGCACGCCTTTAATCCCAGCACTCAGGAGGCTGAGGTAGGAGGAGCATTGTGAGTTTGAGGCCAGCTTGGGTTACAACATGAGCAAGGCCAGCCTGAACTACATAGTGTGACACTGCCTTAAGAAAAATAGGGCTGGGAGTTTGGCTTAGTGGCCTAAGTGCCTGCCTGGTAGGTGTGAGGTTGTGAGTTTGATCCCCAGTACCACAAAAAAAGAAAAAGGTTATCAGCTGAGAATATGGAATAGGGGGTAAGTTTTGGGGCTATTTGATTTTGAATGAGTAATTTTTTTAATGGTATAAAATATAAATGATGCAAAAAGAAAGAAAAATACAGCTCTCTTCTTCCTCTGTTCACCAGTTGCCTACTAATGCTTCCTGGAGAATACCCAGCCTGCCCTGGGGCTGAGGGTGGGGGTGGGGTAGAGAATTGACTTGAAGAAAGCATTATATGAACTAAGACTAATCCAAAGAATCACTAGGGCATTAATTTTCTGATGCTGACTTATTGCCCAGATCAGCAATTATGAAAGTGCTTAGCCAGGTCTGTTGGTGCACACCTATAATCCCAGTATCTGGGAGGACAAGGCAAGAGGATTCCAAGTTCAAGTCCAACTGGGCAACTTAGCCATTTTTGAGAACTTATGTCAAAAAAAAAAAAAGTATTGAAACATTTCTTACTTAATCTTTGCAGAATGTTACTTTCCCACAAATGACTACCATATCTTTATTCTGCTTCTTTATAATACTACAAGTATTTTTCACAATCACATTACTCTATCCGTACTACTACAACCCTTTTGGTCTCTCTGGTCAGTCCCTCTTAGGATGTCCCAGGTCCAGGCACTTCTGGTCCTGTCCCTTTCTGAGCTGTGTGCAAGGAGTCCCAGCATCCTGCAAGCTCACTGGCATGGGCTGATCACCTCAAACCAAACCTCGGCCTCTCCTCACCAAAGAGTTCCAGGAGCAGAGGTAGAAACTCTCAAGGAGTTTGTGAGGATAGTCCGACTGTAAATTGCCCCTCATGGTCCCAAGAATATGCTACGGAACTAGAAAAAAATCAGAAATTCCCAAATACACACTTTCATATGTATCATACTTTTGTTTTGTCTTTATTAAAGAAGGTACAGGGGAGTAACTGAGAGAACCAGAGGAGGAAAGTATGACATGTCGCTTTCTCCTCAGTTCACACTTTAAAAGAAAATCTACATAAATCTATATAAATTTATGGATGGGCAACAAAACAGATGTTCTACAGATAAAAACAAAAAAATTTTAAACACCCCACTGGAGAGTTTACACAGGAAAGATTAAGAAGATGATTGAAAATGTTGAAGGTAAGTCTGTAGGCCAGATGTTCCTGAACTCTTGTGACTGAAACCCAAAGCTACAATTGTGACTCAGAATACACACATAAATGTATATACCCACACACAGAACTGAAATACAAGTTGCATAAACAAGGTGAACCTTTATTAGGAGGCATGGTTTCAGATATTTTTTCCGTTCTGTTTTATTTTATTCTATATATTTTTAAATGCTTGTCACAATGCAGTAAATATACTTTATTACCTATAGTCTGAAAAACACTGCTGCAGGCTGGGCTCTTTGGCACAACTTCCAGACCCTGAAACCGCACAGCCTGCCCTTGCTCTGTGGAGAAGCCTGTCTCCTTTGGTGCAAAAGCTGCAGTCTTGGAAGACCTCCAGCCCAAACAGGAAGCCACAGCCCCCTGCTGGCTCCAAAACCATCTCATCTCCACCACACCTGTGTCTCTCACTTTCACATTAAAGTGTAGTGGGGGTTTACTGAACGATAGAAACTTAGCTGCAAGAAACTCCAAGAAATGCAGTGTTGTGCTTAGCTTTCTAGACTCGGCAAACAATCAGCAAACCTTTCATACTACAGACATCTCTAGACCTCAAGGCCACTTTGTTCCCTGATCTTTATAGTGATGAACTTAAGGAGAAAGTTTTCCTGCACTTCTGGGAATGCAATGGCTCCTTTGTTTTTTTTTTTTTTTTTTTGCACCACAGATCAAACTCACAGCCTCGTGCCTGCCAGACAGGCGCTTAAGCTGCTGAGCCAAACTCCCAGCCCTAGTTTTTTTGAGGCAGGGTCGCACTATGTAGCTCAGGCTTGCCTTGCACGCAATGGCTCCTTTTATGACTATACAATTACTTGCAATGTACTGAATGCTCTGAGGCAAAATTTCTCAGAAAATTTTAGCTGGTTTGACACATAGATATGGTCAATAATAAAACTGTATGTTTACCTGTAATTATTCATGTATGCATGTGGACATGCATGGACATGTCTGAGTGTGTGTGTGTTTGTGTGTATGTAGTAAAAATATTTAGGATTAAATTCTAAGTTTAATTTGAAAATGGTGTATCACATAAATTTGCCCTTTCAAAGAGTTACATTCTACATTCACAAATCATCTGGAAAACATTAACCACTATTCTACCCCAAGTATTAATGCAGATGCAGTAATATACAATCAATACGAGATTTTTACCCTCAAGTAACTTAAACTCTGATGGAATGATAAATGAGTCGATCACATTTATAAACCTGTGTGACACAGGCAAAATGGGTTTAGTCATAATCTGTTAAGGGAACACAGAGGAGGAACACTTGAAGGACACTGTAGGACCATGGAGGAACTTTCTGAGGCTGTCTTCACCACTTTCTTGTCACTGAGACATACTACCAGACACCCACAGTTTAAGGAGAGGCTTATTTTGGTTCATGTTTCAGCCCATACTTGACTGATGCCAAGGCAGAAGTGGCAGGGCACAGGACATAGCAGAGGAAAGCTGCTCACGGTACGGGGACAGGAAGCAGAGTGTGAAGAGAGGAGTAGGGGAGGCAGATAAACCCTTCCAGGTTACCCGCAGTGATCTTCCTCCTTCAACTAGGTGCCACCTCCCAACATTACATTTAGCTATAAACTCATCAGTGGAGTAATCCACCAATGATTCTCACACCTCCATGACCCAATCACCTCCCCAAAGCCCCATCTCTGCGCACACGAGGCTTTGGGGAGACATCTAAATAGAAACCATCACAAAGGTGGTGACCATTAAGCTGAGTTTGGGAGAAAGAGTAATCCTTACTAGGTAAAGAAGCAGAGGCAACACATTCCAAGGTGAAAGCCAACCCAGGACAGCAGCCCAGGGACCTGCTGCCAAGTGGTAAGTATGAGGCACTCTGGACTGTTCCAAGTGCTTGAATAAAAGTCACATAAAGGAGGGGCTAGGGATTTAGCTCAGTGGCATGGACACCTTCCTGGCAACCATGAGGTTGTGAGTTCGATCCCTAGCCCGGTACCTAAAAAAAAGTCACATAAAAGAACATAAAGCTAGAGAAATGGGCAGTAGGTCTCAAACCATGCTTACTGTGTTAAATAACTGCCCCACCCCCAATAATAATGATTTACTTGAACACTGTAGATGTATTGCGTCTTTGTCATTGTTTCATGAGGTTTCTGGAACAGAATACATGGATTTAGGGATATATTTCACCCTCATTTATCAAACTTCTTGTGCTCGGCATTGTTAATTATATTGTGGAGGTGAGAGCATGAAGCATGGTAATATATTACAACGCAAATGCCACACTGAATACACATCTGGAAATGGCTCATTTATAACAATATCATTATAGGTAAGTGAATGCTTGCAGGGTATTCCAGGGGATACGTATCTATGTACAGTTTGTAAAATACACCCTTAAAACCATAAACAAATGACATTCTTGTAATTTTGTCCTTGTTATCAGAAACAAGGTCTCTTCATGTGATTTCACAGAAGTCACTTACAAAGAAATGCTTTCAGACTGAACTCTTTTATATTAGCATTATAATTTTAGGCTGACTTCTGAGCTCCAAACCACTTAGAAACTTTTTGCCAGCTCTAGTATAGATAGCAGGGTAATACTCATTTAATTCCTTTACACAGTAATCTGATAGCTGAATATGCTTCAGAGATTCTTTTAGGACTAGCTGGGGAATGAAATCAATCATAGTGCATAAATTACAAGAAAAGTGCTGTTGGTGTCAATTACCTAAGCTCTGTAGATCTAAGTCTTCTAATTTCCTGTTAAATCAGTAATGTTACCAACCTCACCCTATTATTTTAAATAGGACTATAACTACAGTTGCTAAGTGTTGAATGAGGGCAGACAAATGTGAATAGTTAATGAGTCTCACCAACTAATAGCAAGCGGAAGGTGTCAATAACAGGGGTATTATAATATGACTTTCCGAGTTCCACCCTGATAGCTATGAAAGAAGGTCTAATTCTGTTTCCTTTATTATTTGCACTCCTCTACCCTCCCTACACCAGTTTTTTGTACTGCAAATGCCAGATGAGTGTAGGCGGTCCTACTGCCGAGCTCCTACCTTCCCCCAAAGATAATGACCCTGAGTTGGTACAGGAAGTCTTGGCTGCACTTTCCCTAGTGATCTACCCACCCCCAGTGCTCATGGCTACATTTCACTGACTCATAATTTCCAAGTATGATCAGCATGCTAGCGGGAGAGATACAGTCACCAGGCAAAGCAACAGCCCTGAAGAGCTGGCCAAGACCTATCCGATAGCAGTCACTATTGATGGCAAAAAGGAAACAAGAAGGACAACAGGAACACCAGTACAAAAACCTAGAGTACAAGGATGTTTGTTAAGAATCAAACTCCTGCTGCTTTGTTGCTTCCTCAGCATACCCCGTCTGGCCCCGTTCACACCAAACTGAGTGGGGAGTATAGCTCCCTTAGCATTAGGCTATTGATCCTAGTCTCTAAAAAATAATAAAATTAGCCAAAGGCAAATCCCACTGAATATTATTACAGGAACCACACTGGCTGTGGAACCAATGTTACAGCTGAGGTGTAGATGGACCTGTTACAGTCTAGGGGTTTCGAGTACACTGCTGTCAGGCAGGCTCCTGTAGAAGCCCTGGCAGGCCCCCTCCTCTTAGAGAATATGCTCTCAGAAAGCAAAGACTTCACCCTTCAGCCAGCACTTGATGGGAAATCATTCCATCCTTCCACTTTCCTTTCTAAGGCTCATTTTTTTTTTAAATGAAAGAAATGGAACTGTCTAAATCACCACCATTCTTTTAAAATTTGCATTCTTTTGTTTGTCAGTCTCTTGCAAATTTGAAAGTAACTACAGTTCCCTAAACCTATTCTCTAGTGTCCCTTTATCTCCAATTACAATGCTTTATGAATGAAAGGAAATCCTTTGACAAAGGATAACTGCTTTTGATTATCAACCTGTCCAATGTACTGTATCTAAATAGCAAAATTCTAAACAAATTTAAAAATTGGTGATGAGCTCAAGCAAAGTCAGGTCTGAGAGTTATATTTAGTCCCTCGGTCAGTTCTCTAATTCCTTATTAGACAGTCTCAGAAGAGAATTTTTCTAAAATGCTATAGGATAAAATGTGAAATCATAAATAAATACAGAAATGGAATAGGAAGAAAGTAGCCCAGGCCACCTTCTGTACAGCTTGTCACTATGAGAGCATTTGGTAGAACTGAAGGAGATTAAGGCCGAGGAAACTGGCAGGTCTCCCAGTACAGATTTCCTAGTTCAGAAAAAGCCACTGCAATCCCATATGTGGTCCTGGTTTGTCTTGCATCATGAGTAAGGATACTGCTGTAAATTAGATTGAAATGCTTAGAACCATTGTGCTTATTCAACAGCATGAGAGTTGGAGAGATACTGGAAGAAACAAACTCAGTTTGTACATGTAGAAACTGAGTTGCAGAGGGATCAAAGAAGTCACAGAACTCATTGAAATCCATGGAAAATTGGGATACCCTTGGCCAGAGTCCTTGTAATATTCCACACCACTGCCAGTCTAGCTATATCTCATTTGCTTTACAGACCATAAGCTACTTACATGCTGATTAATTATCTATTTTCAACCTCTGTGACTGTAAAAGAGATTAAAAGTTTATATCATGGGAAATCCAGTGGTGCATCATGTGATCATGAGACAAGAAATGTACTTATGATAAAATCCTCTCTGTCACAAATAACTTGGCAAAGCTGTGGAGGAATCCCAGGTCTGTATACATCGTGAGATTATTACCCAGGACTCTCGCTGTGTTCGTATGTCTAGTCAGGTACAAGGAAGATAGGCGCTAAACTTCAAGAAAGGTTTTCCTTGTGAATAGTTTTTCACTCAGAAATTTAATTATTTCCTGTTTCAATACAAAATTTTGGGGAAAACGTTTCCAAAGACATGCCCTATTGGGGAATAGGGTTAAGATTTTCCAACATCAAAAGATGCTATGGTAGGAGCAAAAACCTTCATAAATTTGAAAGTGCTGCACTTATTATCAGGAAGTATTCTTATGCTGTTATTCCACTGTTCTCCAGAATGTATGGAAATTATTGAAAATTTCCAGGTGGAATGAACAGACCTCAGATAGTGTAGCCAGGTTCAAAGTCTGTTGCTTGAATTAATAAAAGGGAGGGGAATGAATGAAGGTGAAGAGAGAAGGAGCAAAGCCTGATTTCTCCAAACTTTTCTAGCAGCTCAGCCAGTTTTGCAGACTCAAATTGGCCTACTTTGGACCTTCCCTACTGTGAGGCACAAATATAAAGATAACTTTGTAAAGAATTAGTACTATTGAGGCTGGTGCAGCTTAGCAATAGAGCAATTGCCTAGCATACACAAGGCTCTGAGTTTTAATCCAGCACTAAAAAAATTACTAACACTACCAGCTAATATTTAACATGTGCTTGCTGTATGCCTTTTTTGCACTTCCATGACCTCTGAGAGTAGATCCTATTCACATTCCCACTTTGTAGACAGGATTTGAGGTTTGGAGAGGGGAGGTAAGTGCCTGGAGCACAAGGATGGCAGATACAGAATTAGCCTCCAGCATGTCTGATCACCACACTAGGTACTAGTGGAAGTCAAAGGATGTGGCCTTGGAAAAGTAGTCATTTGGAGCTTTGTCTTTCCAATGAGAGAGGAGTGATTAGACTATGTGGCCACTGATGCTTCACTGATGTGAATTTAGACTGTGTTATCTAAGACAATGTCAGCTGCTGAAACAAACCCCAAACCCCAAACCCCAAGGAATAACGGAATACAGCAGCAGTCTCTTTCTGATCATGTCATGGTTTGTAACAGATCAACTGTATACTCTACTCAGTACAGAATTTTGGGAACTCAGGCTCCTTCCATTTTGATGCTCTGCCATCCCCTAGACCCTTGGTGTCCTCTAAACTCAGAGGATAGATAGGAAAAAGAGCAAGAAAGGCAAGCAGGGAATTGATGGACTCAGCCTGTTCATATATCACTGGCCCAAACTCATTCACATGGTCACACTGTGGAGCTAGTGAGAAACAGAGTCTATGTGTGGGCTGAAAAGTAGCAGAGAACGGGGGTATTAGAGAGCATTCCTCCTCCTTGGCTTCAGAAACCAGTCTCTTCACTGGACTCTTCATTTAGTTTCTCTACTGCCCAAGGTACATACCCACTGATTTCTAAACATTGTAGTGTATACTTGACACAGTATTTTGCCCCCACACTGTGCCCTGGGAATGTCTTTCTTGACTTGCACTAGTTGTGCCTTTGACTCACAGTCAGGAATAGAATGAGACTTAGCTGTGTGAAATTTACTACAGTATCTGCTGAGAGATGTTATCAAGGAAGAAGTTTCTCTCAGTTCTCATTATAGGTAAGAGCTGTGCTATTCTTGAATTTTTCTTTTAAATTTTATGAACATTCCAAGTCTTAAAATACATCTTACTTCCCACTTCACTCAGGCCACTAGGAAACTTGAAGCCACATTTGGCATCTTGTCTAGACATAGAACCAAGGCTTTGTAACATTTATTTCTGTGTACAAATTTCACCTATCTTTATTATCTCCCTATTAAAAACAAAAAATTTTTTTCCAAACTAATTGCCCCTTTATTTATATTTTTTGTATTTTATATACAGAGATCCTCAAGACCACTGTGGTATAAAATGAGTAAGAACAATCTCATTGATGCAGAGTATCACATATGAATTTGACGATATTTCAATTGGGAATCTGTGCTAAATTCAATTTCAATTATGGGGGTTATTCAGAAAGACAAATGTGACAGATACGCCCCAGCTGTCACGCTGCCCTCTTGCACAGGAAACCCTGTGCACCGTGGACGCTCCAAGCTAATCTCAGGCTGATGGTGTTCTCACCAGGACGGTCACAGAGGTGAAAAGCGCTGGGTGTAGCATGTGGGATAAAACTGCTGTCTTAGTCAGGGCCTTTGCTTAATGAGGTTCTGTGAACACATGGGACTTGTAGGAATAGTTCAGCAATTAACCATGTGCTCACACTGCAGATCTACGGGGGCTAAATAGCTGAGTGTCCTTGAGCAAGACACTTGACCTCTCTGTGCCCCTCATGTAAAACAAAGGCATTGGATCACTGGACTAGATAATCTCTTCCAACACCATCAACTTGTGGAGCATTTCTTAAACAAATAAACGTAATTAGAGTTTCAGAAATTCCCCCAAGCCTTTTAGAAATAAATGACTACGTGTAGAGATAGAGTCTATAAGTAGGTGAGCCAGGTGAATATTTAAGGCATTCAGGAACCACCCTGATAAAATGTACCTGCTTATCTTTCCACTTTGAGCAACAGGCAGTCAGTTTTGTTATATAAAGGTGAAAGGTTGTATAGACAGGATGCATTCATAGGAGCTGGAATTTGGCTGGAGTACCTGAACGGTTAATCCACCTTTGACTTCAGGAATCTGATACTACCCTAAGAACACAGTTGCAAAATTTATAGGACACCCTAGACTTCGTCCATTGGTGGGGTATGGAGAGGTTCGTGTCAGCCCAGCCCATGCCTAGGAACCACTTCAGTTTCCTGATTGCCCAAGCCAACATGAACAATGCAAAGCATCTCCCCACTTTAACCTGGCAGAACTGAGCCTGCCACACTGAGTCCAGGCCTGCAATTCAAAGCCCAGTGCTGAAAATGCATTTTATGGTGAAACAAGAGATTAGCTAATCTTTCAGGCTAAGGGAGGGCCAGCTACAAATGTTTCCTGTGTGTATTGTGAAATCCTGAGATGACAGAGAAGTTCCTCGTTGTTTTCTGAGATTCCTTCCCTTCCCCCATAACTTCCATGGGTCACACAAGCCATTATCTGAGGCCAGCCAGCCAGACCACGATGGTGTCATTTCTCTTGACTCATGCATTCAAATTAAATCTGCTTGGAAAGAGAAGACTAGAAAAATTTTAAATCTTGTCATGAATCCCAGAGTAGTTTGTTGTTTTTTTTTTTTTTTTCATCTAATAGCTAGCTTTATTTTTTTTATGAAAAATGCATTCTTGGGATACTCTGGAGACAAAAACAAAAATAAAACACCCTAGAAACTGGGCACTTAAACAACATCACCTGTGTTTTCATACGAAGGCACTGACAGAGGGAGCACAGGCAGCTACCCTGAGGTTTCCTTTACGCAGCTCAGACCAAGGGGTCGCTTGGATGAATAAATGTTAATGCTGTGTTGACTCATACTGCATACATTTAAAATTCTCTTTGGCCTTACAAGACTGCTTATATTTCTTTTTCCTTTCTTTCTTTCTTTCTTTCTTTCTTTCTTTCTTTCTTTCTTTCTTTTCTTTCTTCTTTATAAAGGCCTGGGAATTTCCCAACCACATTGTTCCACTTCATACTTCATAACCTTTTTCTCTTCTCATTTTATTTCACTGCAGACCAGACTGAAGGCAAATGTGCATTCTTTGGTAGCCTATGGGCACCAAGGAGAAACTTACTAGGAATTACCTCAGCAAGGCATAAATCAAACCATTACAACGTTTACATTCACATGTTACTGG
This sequence comes from Dasyprocta punctata, assembly GCA_004363535.1. Taxonomy (NCBI): domain Eukaryota; kingdom Metazoa; phylum Chordata; class Mammalia; order Rodentia; family Dasyproctidae; genus Dasyprocta; species Dasyprocta punctata. Next base: position 21,092 of record RJWM01007036.1, on the reverse strand, counting down.
CTAGCAAAAGGCCAGGCCTAAATCAGTTACCTTTGTGTAGGTATGTTTTACTAGTATATAAGCACAGCTAGATGGTTTCTTTCTTTCCTTTTTTTTTTTGTTTGTTTGTTTGTTTTGAGACAAGGTTTTGCTATGCAGTCCAGGCTAGCCTTGAACTCATTACAGAGTCCAGACTGGCCTCAACTCATGGTGATCTTCCTGCTTTAGCCTCCAGCCTCCAGAGTGCTGGGATTATAGGAGTGCACCACCACATCTGGCAAGATTTCTGATTTACAAGAAGAGATGACTGTTTTCCATGATAAACTGTGGTTTTTGCTCTGTTTCTTTCTTTATTTCTTCAGCAATAAATCTAAGGCCATGTATCTTATTAGGGAAGATTGAAGCACCCAAAACTTAGAGCTGAAACTACACTTAATTTTTTTTTAATCCCACTACTAGCTAAGAAATCTCTGTGTGCATTGTTAATTTACATACTCAGCACACGACAAAGCAAATAGCATTTCAAAACTGAGAAAGTAAAAGCCTCACGTGAGAAGTGTGTAGTCAGTTTCCTGAGTCATGTTAACAGGTCTCATTTGTTAAATTAGCTTTCTCCCAAAGCTCATCTCTCACCAAAGTCTCTGTTAGATTTCACTCTGGTTTGTGTCTTTGGGAAAACACATCCATGACCAAGATCCAGAAGGGCTGGCTTGATTAAAACACAAATCAAACCAGGAATTCCTGCCTTGTAGCAGCTGCCTGGCGAAGCAACAGTTAACCTGAGTTTCATAGCTCTGTGCAGACTCCAAACTAAAGGTTAAGAGCCAAGGTTTCAGCAAAAATGTTTAGAAGTTGCATACCACACAGCTGGAAGTGAAGGGCTGAGCTATTTTCTGGGGAATTTGAATTATGTGTACATCTAATCAAGAACAATAAATGGATTTGTGTCCAGTAATAATAATTCCTCAGTTATAGATAGACTTGGGGCTTATACAGCATTTCCCATGCGTTCTTTCTCACTGAACCTCAAACTGACTGCAAACAAGGCTGTGACTTTTAAAGTCATTTGAGAGATAAGAGCTAGAAGCCTCCAGAAGGTGCAATGGTTGGCCCCTGGGAACCAGATGTGAGTGCCAAGTTGAGGCTTCCAGTCTGGGTTCACTGGGCAGGCTGCCTCCATGCCCCAATCCAGCCACTCACTAAGAGACCCACCTATTTAGCTAACTGTCCTCCTATTCACCCACTACCTAACTTCTATTGGTTCCTTTATATTCTACTAAAACACAAAAGACAAACTCTCATTGTTAAGAAAGCTTTAATAATGACATTTATATCTTTCCCCTTCTGCCTAGTATTCTTTCTTTCATTTTTTTCTTTGCTTTTGCAATTCAGGTTGAATTGGAAATTACCGGAACGTTACAATTAAATATCTGCTGACCAAAGTGTGGAAGGAATTTACTCCTGACTTCTAGGCTTCGTGAGTGGAAGCTCTGACAACTGGAACAGCTTCGTCACCGTGTTCAGCACGGTGTCACTTTATTTTCCTGAAAACATTTGTCCTTGCTTCAAGTGGTTTAGAGGTTAGAATGCATGATTGGCAGGCAGGATTTGTGGTTTCTATTATTAGCACTGCCACAGTTTTATCGCACATGGCTGAGCCTAAGCAGTGTGGTTTGTTGGAGGGAGAATCTGATTGAACTGACCTTTCTGTGAATGAGGCATGGAGGCCACCACCTCTGTGCACCAGCCAGGCGAGGTGTCCAGACTATCTTGTGAGAGACTCTAAGGGCTGATATGACCGATGGACATGGTCCCCTGTCTGCAGGCACACTTACTACTGAGTCTTACTGCACAATTCCATACAGTGGGAACAGAAGCCACTTTTTTAAGAAGGTTTAAATAAGTAAGGAAGAGGAGCTTGGGCATTATTTTCCAAACAGCCTTTAGGGTCTGGGCACAAACCCTTAAGTCCTCACTGTGTGTGTGTGTGTGTGTGTGTGTGTGTGTGTGTGTGTGTGTACAGCAGATAAAAAGAATACTATATGTTTGGAGAAGTGGGCGTGGGGCTGGAGGTGGTACTTATTCACAAGGTCATGGATGTTCCTTTACTTCAAAAATTATAATCCATCCTAGACCAAAAAAATTTGGAAAGAAGAGGAAAACAACTGTGTTCACTGTAACTCCAAGAAAGATCTACAATAGCCTTCTGAGCGAAAGGAATGAATTGAACTAAACAGATTCAAAACAAATTGTATCACCCCAGACGAATGGACCCAGGACCACTCCATACTATTCAAAGTTACTCTGCTCAGCTCTAATCCAAGGTTGTAGGATCAACTATTAATTCAGCCAGAGAGACAAATAACTTTGGTCCTGACTTCTGAGTCCCAGCAGCCATGGCTGTCTCCCTAGCACCAACTCATCTTTATTGGATAATTATCTTCTTGCCTTCCCCATCAGTAAAGTCCTAGGTAATACGCCAAGTCAGTCCTTCTGGGAATGCCTGCAGTAAACTCAAATTGACTTACTTATTCAATCTTTTATCCACTCAAGAAATATGCAAGTTGATTTTTTAAAAAAGAAATATGTATATATGCTTATTATGTGCCAAACACTGGGTTAAGCCTATGGGTAGGTTGGCAATGACAAAATCAAATAAGATCAAAATGTTTGGTTTTTGCTTAATGAGAAGTAGGGAAAACATAAAAAAAAAAAAAAAAAAAAGAAGAGAACTCCTGCAAATGGGCATATAATTACAACATCTGCAAAGTTCTGGGAACGAAAAGGCAAGATGCTATAGAAGCCATTCAGGTAGCAGAGGACCTGATACCTAAAGATGAATGATACAGATGCTGATCTCCTCTTCTCCCAGACTTCCTGATATTGTCTACACTCAGTGCTCCCATGCTGGGCTGCTCCCTCTCCTGAGTAATTCTTACTACACCTCTTCCTAAGATGCACGCTGGGCTGCCTCCTCCCCAAAGGCTGGCTTGTTTTCATTATACTCTACCCCAGTGCAATCCAGTGAGGGGCCAGGAAAGCTGAGCCTACCTCATCCACCAGTCTTGTCACTAGTGTCAGACCCTAGAGGTCACCAAGGAGGTTTGAGCTGCTTAGCTGTGAGATGAGCGTGCCTGATGAACACAATCATTGGTTCTTTTTTAAAAGCCGAAAGGGTTTAAGGGTATATTTTTTATGCTGTATCAAAATGTCGCTTCTCCGTCAAAACTAGTACCTCTAAATGCTGTGTGCACTTGGTGCATCATCTGCGACAGCCCGGCATCCTGCCACTCTGCATCTGGGCTAACAAGAAGGGAAATGCAAAGGAGGGGGCAGGGCGAAACACAGAAGGGAACAGATGAGGAAAGGGAGCGAGCCTGACAAAATGTGACTGTGTTGGTGGCTGTGAATACTTTTTTGTTTGATTTTTCTTTTTTGTGTTAGTAACATTCTATTTCATTGAGATTAATAGTTAATGAATGGTAATCATAAAGCTAGGCATGTGGCTACAATCTGGAAATGAAGTAATAGAGGAGGTCCCAGGAAGCATGTGCCCCTGCCCACCCACCAGAGCACCAAGCTGGACCCAGGTGGACCCTGGAAACATCCCACCCACCCTCCTGCTCCAGCCAATGCTGACTTCTCTGGAGGCCCACACTGATGCTAGGAGGACCAGGAAACACATGCCCTGCCTCCAGTCCCTGGGTTCTCCACCATACAGGGCAACAGAGTTGACAAACAACAGACCAATTTGATCGAAGAAGAAACTAATACCCAAAAAGAAAGATTTGCTTCAGGACAGCAGTCTTACCATTCTCCAAAGACCTGGTGAAAAATAGTCTTGGGAGATAGCCTCCGAGAGGGTGACAGCTAAATAGGCATCTGCTTGGATCCCCTGGGGCACCTGGGCTCAGAGCAGTGGCCTGTGTTCTAGTGGAGGAGGCCAGGTTTGGTGTGGGTAATCATCAGAGGGCATGGTCCTGAGGAAGGCCTATAGTCTAGTGATATGTTTGAGCCCTGGCATTGTTCCCAGCACATTCAGAAATCAATGTTTTTGTTATGGCTTGTGTCTAGATGTCCCCTCAAAGACTCATGCTGTCACAGGTAGCTGAGTCTAGAGTGTGTGATGCTGGGATTAAGGGTGTGTGCTTAGTAGTCCATCAGTCCACTAATGGTTTGGCGTACCTCTGGCTAGGATTAAGGATGTGAGTGTTATAACTACCCTATGGTGGATAGCCTGCATACGATATAAAGGACAGAAAGAGGCTCGTCCTTCCCTCCCTTGTTGTGTTTGCTACCTTGTAGATACCATGAATTGTTTTCCTCTATGATGGCCCTCTGCCAAGCTACCCTGCCTTGGAGCCAGCTGATTATGAACTGAAACCTCTACAAACTGTGAGCCAAAATAAACCTTTCCTCCTTTAACTTTGGGTGTTGGGTATTTTGTCTCAGAAATAAGAGAAAAGTAACTAAGACAGCTTTGAATTACTATAGGTCAATACAAAGAGGGCCAAAATTCTTCACTAAAATCAGATTCCTCTTTGTCTTAGTAAAGGGATATTCATGAGTGGTTCCTAGAGTTTATCAATATCCAGTTGACACGATACCACAGTTGTCACTGAATTTACTACCATAGACAAGGTAGCATACTAGTGGCTGGCAATTGGTGTTCTCTCTCTGCCAATACCTGGACTGCATGTGGGGCCATTCACTGGCTTGCTCCAGAAGAATGAAGAACAGGGCACTGGGTAAAAGAATTTGCAAACTCCAGCACAAAGATCAAATGAACAAAAACCAAAAACATGAAAAGACAAGGCAACAAAATGCCTCCAAACATTCTCACATCCTCCAAAATTAGGACATGGGGGAGGGGAAGAAATCCTAAGTACTTAGGAGGTAGGTCTGAAAGGATACTAATGGAGGTAAGACTGTTCTACAAGGTGCTTGGTGAATCTAAAGAAAATATAACTAATCACATAATGACTATAATGAAACAAATGGAGTTAGAGAAAGAGAGAGAGAGAGAGAGAGATGAAATATAAATGCCTGAGCTAGGCGTGGTGGTGCATGCTTTTAATCCCAGCACTCGGGAGTGTTGTGAGTTTGAGGTTGGCTTGGGCTACAACACGAGCACAAGGCTGGCTTGAGCTACACAGTGTGACCCTGTCTCAAAAAACTCGGGCTGGGAGTTTGGCTCAGTGGCTTAAGCGCCTACCTGGCAGGCACCAGGTTGTGAGTTTGATCCCCGGTGAAACACACACACACAAAGAAACATAAATGCCTAGCAAAAAAAAAGAATGAGAGTCTATAAGAAGGTTCCAAATGGAAATCCAGGAGATTAAAAAAAAAAAATGACTGAAAGTAGCAGAAGTGACCAATGTGAAGACCAAGTGTCAGACCCAGAGAAAAGGGCTGTGATCAATGATCAATTAATACCTTAAAAACAACAAAGGAAATGAAAAATGGATGACTCAAAGAGAACTAAGATAAGACTAATTGGAATTAGCAAAGAATCAGAAGATAACAAACACAAAGGGCATTTAAAAAAACCTGTTAACACTAATAATAGCAGAAAACTTTCCAGATATAGAAAAAGAATTTAATATACAAATAAGTGAAGCATATATAGTACCCCCAGATAGCCATGATCAGAAAAAAAAAAAAAAAACACTCCTTGCCACACAATAATTAAAATACCAGAAATGCCACACAAGAACAGAATCTTAAACCCTGCTTTAAAAAAGCAATGGATTTGTGGGTAGGGGGGAGGAGAAAAAGAAGCCAGATACTTCCTGTGAGTCAGCACCGTGTGCAGGCTGCAGGGAAGACAATCAGATGCCAGCCGCTCCTGGTGCACAGGCTGGGAGACAAGAGCCAAGGTCCCCTCCCCCGCCCCCGTGAACAACCAGCTGATCTAGAGAAACATAGGCTGAGATGATAGCTGTTGAAGTAAAATACAATTTAATGCTTGTAGTTTTTAGTGTTTCACTGACTTTGCAGGCCTAAAGCTGGTAATTTGATCATCTATTTAGAGGGTAACACTACACAGTATAGCATCTCTGGGGATCTCCTTCTGAAGGTGGTAGCCATCGTTAATTCCCTATCACCTTGTTTTAAAGTCCTGTATTCATTGTTTTTGTTTTGTTTTTCTTTTGTGGCACTGGGGATTGAACTCACAACCTCGTGCCTGCCAGGCAGGTGCTTAAGCCACTAAGCCAAACTCCCAGCCCTAGTTTTTTGAGGCAGGGTCACACTATGTAGCTCAGGCCGGCCTTGCACTCGCGTTGCAGCCCAAGGTGGCCTCAAACTTACAGTGTTCCTCCTACCTCGGCCTCCTGAGTGCTGGGATTAAAGGCGTGCGCCACCATGCCCAGCTCTTTTTTTTTTTTTTTTTTTTTTGTGGTACCAGGGATCGAACTCACAACCTTGCACCTGCCAGGCAGGTGCTTAAACCACTGAGCCAAACTCTCGGCCTTTGTTTTCATTGTTTTGTTTGGTTTTATTCTGTTTCGTCTTGTTTGATTTTGTTATATATGATGGCATGGACAGCTATTTCAAAGATAACAAGATATTATGGTAGTTATTTTGGATTTACTATCTTTTTTGAAGTCCTGTATTGTGTTCATTGTTTTGTTTTTATTGGTTCTATTCTGTTCTGTTTTGTTTGATTTTGATGGTGTGGGCAACTATTCTGAAGACAACAAGAGGCATTATGGTAGTCATTGTTGATTTCCTATTAACTTGCTTTTAAACCCTATATCACTTACACTATTTTCTTTTGATTGGCTTTATTCTGTTTTGTTTTCTGTGGTTTTAGTCTCCTTAAAATAAAAAGTTTTTTTTAAAAAGCAATGAATCACCTGTAAATTGAAACTTACTAGAATTACAACAGATTTTCCAACACAAACCTTAAAGGAAATGACAGCATGGAATTAAGTGTTTCAAACTCTTAAAGAAAACAATTTTCAATCCAGACTATTGTATCCTATAAAACTATCTTTCAAAATTGATGGAGAAATAAGATGCTTCCTTGACAAAGAAAACCTAAAGAAATTCATGACCACCAAACCAACACTCAAAAAAATTCTCAGGGTTACAAGAAGACAATGCAGCTAACAATACCAAAAGTCCAACACCATGAGTATGTCAAGTAGACCATGCAATTAAGTAGGAGAAAGAAAGAAAAATAGCAACAGGAATTAATATAACGCAGGAGTAAGTCAAAGCCTATCAATTACAAACATCAATGTGAATGGAATTCAGTTACCAATCAAACGATACACATTAGCAGAATGAAACAAGAATATACTATATATAAGAAACACATTTAATATGAAAGAAAATTCATGGACTAAAAATCAAAAGATGGAAAACATTATTTCATGCAATGGGAGCCTAAAAACAATCTGAAATACACTATTTTAGGACAAGGTGGATTTCAAGCCAATGCCAATCAAAAGAGGCAAATAGCATTACATATTAGTTAACGGAACTATTCAACAGGAAGAGTTAACAATTAAAAACACATATACACCAAACCATGAAACTCCCAACTTCATAAAACAAGTTTTAATGGACATAAAAATTCATATAAATGTCAATACAGTTATACTAGGGCATCTCAATACCCCACTATCACAAAAGGACAGATGAACTTAAAAAAAAAAAAAAATCAGAGTTGAACCAAACCTCTGAACAAATGGACTTAATACTATAGATATCTAGAGTTTTCCACCCAATAACAGAATACACATTCTTTTTAGCCACACATGCATTTTCTCCAAAATAAATCATATTTTAGTAAATAAAGCATGCCTAAACAAATGCAAAAGAATCAAAATTTTACCATACATATTATGAGATCACAGTGCAGTGAAACTAGTGATAAATAGCAAAAGAAACAACAGAAATTATGTAAACATATGGAAATTAAACAACATAGTCTTGAATAATTAATTATGAATATACTCTTGAATAATCAATTTACTTCACAGAGACAGTTAAGGAAGAAATAAAATCATTCCTAAAATTAAAAGACAATGCCAGCATAACACACCAGAATTTATGGGACACAATGAAAGCAATCCTATTAGGGAAGTTTATAGCAGTGAATGCCCACATCAGAAAAATACAACAAGCCAGAGAAATAACCAATGATGCATCTCAAGATCTTAGAAAAACAAGTTCAAGCCAAACCCAGAACTTGTACAAGGAAAGAAATTATAAATATCAAAGTAGAAATTAATGAAATGGAGACTTAAAAAAACACAAAAAACAATGAATTGAATAGCTAGTTTTATGAAAGAATAAATAAAGCAAGAAAAAAAAAAAAAAAAAAAAAAAAAAAAAAAAAAAAAAAAAA